>VWZV01007099.1:51598-98907 GCA_013397155.1 Irena cyanogastra | reverse complement strand
TTTTTGAAAAAAAAAAATCAAATTCCCCCCCAAAAAACAGCAACAACAAAAAATTCCATAGTAATTCTTAAATAATCTTGTCTGAATAGACTTTTGATAATCAAGAAAACCACTATTATTTTGTAGGATAGAATGCAAGTAGTAATAATTTTTAAAAAACTTCTAGTAAATCCAGAACCCATAATGACAGTGAGATGATACATAAGTTCATGGATCTGATTGAAAGGAACTGGATCTCCATTGAGATGACAGATCTGCCTAAATGGAAAGGAAATAATGATCTCCAGTCTCCTCCTCCCAAAAAATGAAAAAGAAAACATGAAAATAAAAAGTCAACTGTTAATATTTGGCATAATGCAGAATCCCATCTGGTTTTGCACATACATGTTTCTCAGCAACTTTTGGACAGTGAAATATAGCAGAAACACTCTTACTCAAAAAATCAGCATGAAAGCTTGACATAGTCAAACATTCATCTATTCTGATTTGAGTAGTCTTGGAAATAAGAGAGATCCGTTTGGCTGATTAAATACTGAAACAGTGTTTCCCTTTAAGTATGGATATTTACTTACCCTATTTTTCCATGATATATTGATTACTTTGTTGAAAGATAGTTTTCTTGGGAAAAGTTTATCATTTCCATCCAGATTTTACTTCCTGTAATAATTTTTCAAGGTTCAGGGTGCATTCTAGTCCCATCAAGACTATGATGTGTGTGTGTCTGGAATACATACAACAACAACAAAATTCCCTCTAAAAGTACTCTATTATTCTGGTAGCCTTTCAAGCTAGAACATACTATACAAACAAAAAAAAAAGTGAGCATAATCAATAAAAACTAATTCTACAGCTGATACCAGCCTTCATCTAGAAATAAATTAGAAAGAAAATTAACTGATAAATCAGTCAGATCATGAGAAAGGTGAACATCAAAGCTAAAAAAATTAAATGTAAGATTTCAGTGTCTTTTCCAAAATATTTCCCTAGCTGAAGCAAAAATGGAATGTTCCTGATTCTAAAAGAAGCTCAACTCTGCTTTTCTTGCTGTTGCCTAAAATTGCACTGCAAAAATGTAACTGTTCTTCCATTACTGACAATTTTTGGAACAGGAGGCTATAGGAAGAATAAGCTGGGTTGAAGATATCAACAACTTGCAGCTTGCCTCCATTCCTTTGTGAGAAACTCTTTCTCCCACACTGTTGCTCATGGAGAGACGTGTGTGAACAACACTGCTTAAAGCCAAATCTGAAATTTTTACTTAGTGTGGTAACAAGGCTTGAGTTATGCATCTGCTTTTACTCACCCAAAACTTTCCAAGTTGCTGACTGCTCCAAGAAGAGGTCTATGAACTGACCTAGAGCTGTGACAGTGGCTGTTAAATTAACCTGCTCCTTCTCATTACTCCAGTGCTGCTTCTACCACGGGATTTTATTTCAGTGCTGGATACTACAGATGTAAGTCAAACCTGCACTCAACTCATTCACAGAGTGTCAGTAAATATGTATGAAATTCAGTATCTACAATGATGCATTTACAGAATATTTGCAATCTGTAACCCTTTTCCTGTTAAATGTAATCCAGAGAGTCTCACTGAATGTACCCTAATTCTTTCTTATGCTACTGTAAGAAAAATAAGGCTGTACTAAAATCAATAATATAATGTTACTGACTCATTCTATCCTATGCCATTGCATGGCATACCAAAGTGACATTGAAATACCACTAATGGAACAGTGACTCTATTTTTCAATTATACTAATAGTAACAGCTACTGGTTGGAACAATTTGTGAGAGAATTTGGAAAGCACTACTGCAGTTATTAAGCACAGTCACATTCTTTCCAGTCATGTTATTAATTTAGTTTGATTCACCTCAAAATAATATTTTCTAGATAAGCAATTTTCAATCCTAATGGTTCAGGCTCAGCATTTCTGGAAGTAACACACAAGTGCAGTACTGTCTGATGCAGCTGGTCTTGAAAGACCTGCATAAAGAAGTAGCTCCATGAACAGTTCCTTTAAAAACAGCATGCCCACATTAAACTGATTATCATCTGGAAATGTGCATGGGAAGAATGCATTCCAGCTATCATCTTAACTCCATTTTGGAATAATATTTTCTCCTTCTGGACTAATTTCTCCTTCTAGAAGTATCTGTGGTTCAATAAACACACATGTCTCCTAGTTGAAAGGTCAGTGAAAACACAAGAAATGAGCAGAGTTCAATGCTTTCTGCAGTGGGGGCCAAGATCTAGTCCTGTCTTTGCTGTTTCTGTGTGGCCATATCAAATGACTTTTCTTGTGCATTGCCTGACATATTTTTACCTGCAAAAGGCATTAATGACCTTGCCATTTTTTTTCAAAAAATTCAATGTTTTTTCATAAAAATAAGTATTGGCAAGTTGAACATAATTATTAATAAGTACAAGGAAATGCCCTGTAGTCACTGGTGTCCTATTAGAAGATAGATTAACTTGTCTAAGCACACTTTTCTATCAAGAACTGACATTCACTGTGCATTAAAAGTGTTTGAGGTTTTTAAGGCATTCTGCTCTTTTCAACATGAGAAATAAGAACCTTAAGACCAGGTCTTGCAATGGAAAGATATCACATTTCACAGAAAACCCTCAGCTTAAAAATAGATGACTCTAACATGCCATTTTTACTGGTAACTTGTAGCTTTACTATTGCAATGTTTCCTGGGATGCCATTGTCTGTAATCTGCTTATATTGCTCTGGCAGGGACAATTTTGTGATGAATTATGTATTCAAGA
Organism: Irena cyanogastra; assembly: GCA_013397155.1. Lineage (NCBI taxonomy): Eukaryota > Metazoa > Chordata > Aves > Passeriformes > Irenidae > Irena > Irena cyanogastra. The sequence goes on along the minus strand of VWZV01007099.1, from coordinate 96,134 downwards.
TGCACATGCAGTAGGAATATACTGTAAAATGTTACTGAGGTTAATGAGAATTATAGAAGTGTGCATCACAGAATTTCAAAATGAGCAAATTTGAATCCTCGTATAGTTATGTTGGTGGGCAAACTTTATTGCTCTCTTAATAGGTTTCAGTTTGATCTGTCAAGTTCTACAGTCCTTTTATCCATTACTGAATTTGTTACCTTGCTTAGTGTACCCTTATTATTCCTGCTCCAAAAGTAAACAAAACCAAAACAAACAAAATGTCTACCCACAAAACCACAACAAACAAACAAACCACCAAGAAGACGTAAGAACATTTTCCCCAAAGATCCTTAAAGTTATTTTGTATAAGAAGTCCAGGTTCAAAAAGAAGCTGAGTTTCTTAATGTTTTTAAATTAGAGTTCCATGCAAAATAATATTAGTGGTCTATAATGCCATCAAAATGGAATGCTAGTAAACATTTCCACAAATACTTAGAGATCATTCACAGCTTCTTTACACTTCACTAGCTTGATTTTTCAGTGGATCATATTCACTACAATAGGCACGCATTGTTGAAAAATAATGAATCAGGTATGTCTATAACATAGCATTTCAGTATTTGCACTGTCCTATGCACACATGGTAATTATTTTTAGCAGATTACTGTCTTCAAGTGTGGATTTTTCTCCCAAGAAAGTGATATTGCACTTGTCTGTTTTCATGCAGATTAAAGAGAAACATATTACTTATATTGATACTAGGAGAAGAAAACAGAAACCTTTTTCTTCTAGTATTTAAATCAGACAATATTCTAATAGAGTTTGACTTCTCACTACAAGATCTCGGTATCAGGTTGAAACATTTGAGTTTCACCCACTCCTATCAGAGTTCAAATTTTTCATTAATATGTGGCCACTATGTGGTAAACTAAACTTGTGAGGGCAGTGTAGTGACTTTGTGAAAAGGGTCAATGTAAACAATGCAACTGTTTTAAGTAGATGTCATTCCTTCATTCCTTTGAATGTGTTAAGGTAACAAAATTCAGTACTTATTTAAAATACTGTCAAGATCTGTTTTTAGCATGCTCTACTGCCAAGCCAATCAAACAAATAAAAGAGTTGGCAAAATAGGTTTAACAAGCCATTTAATAAAATTAATTATTTCCTCTGCCCCTGAAGAAATTAGCATTTATTCCTTTATAAAATCTGCCTTCATAGTGATTATGTCATATGTCATATTCATGAGATAATGAATTCTATAAAAATTACTTCACATTCCTTCATGCTTATTTGGGAATGGTCAGTGATTATGAACTACTACATACATAGGCAATGAACCAGCATTCATTTTAAGTGTTGATAACTGTGGCAGTCATTGCCAAATCAATTATGAGTGCTCAGCCATTGGTATACCCAGGAAATCCAAGGCACTGAGCTTACTCAATGTCCTAAAAGAAGTTGTTCCCTAGATATGCAGGTCAGCTATGCAAGACCTCTTCATGCACAGTTACCATTTTTCCTACTAGCTGCTGAGCATTTTTAAAACAGAAAGTTGTCATGGTTAGAGAGGCACAGCCACATTCTATCAGACATTCATACAGGTTTATGGCAACAACCATATATGTTCAGTCTGCACTGACAAATAACTTCTCTCTTTGCTCCCTCCATGGTGTCTAACTCTAGTCCAGAGGGTGACGAACTTTAGAGATTTCTCCAAGAGCCTGTATAAATGTCATATCAAGTTTGATTTTCTCTACCATACAGAGGCCTTCAGAACAACTCTAAGAAGCCATGAAACTTAAATAGACCTCGTGAGCCTACTACCATTCTTGAGGTCACACAGCAAAGATACAATATTCCATATTCTCCTCTGAAGAAGACACTTTAGAAGTGTGAAGATACCACTAGAAAAAGACAATTTATAGTATCTAAGCTGTCTGGCAGCCCTAGTTGGCACAGAGTTTTCTGGAGACAGCTTTGAAAATGAAGAACCTTTCTGGCTCTTCTGTCTAATGCCAGGACTCTTAAAAAGCAATATCTGAGTAAATATATACCGACTGCATCCTACCTGCCTTGTCATGCAGTGTCATGTTTACTTGCATTTGTGGGTATTCCCTGTGTGGCCTGGAGATAAAGCTTTTTTGTAATTTAACATTTTTTTGTTATTTAATTTAAGTCTTCCCACTGTACCCTACTTTATAAATGAGAAGCTCAAGACCATTTCTTGTATCATTTTGCTTGCTCTACTTTTATAGATATCATTATTTCTGTCTGGAGCTAAAAAATTATTCTAAAGACCATATAAAATAAGTATAAAGTATAAAGACCATATAATATTTTATAAACTCATGTTTTTGGAGTTACTTTAACAATTGCAATCAATTAAAATTTATGCAATTAAAAAATAGTGCATATATGAGTAATAAAAGCTAAAGGGAAAAAATGAAAGGGCTTTGGCTGAGAACTAAGATGCAATTAACAACTGACATTTTAATATATATTTTTTACAGCTAGATATAAACACACATAGACATATTTTATAAAACAGATGATTGGAGTCTGCTTAGAGACTAACAAACATATAATAATGTAAAGAAATTAGTAATGTAGGTACTACTGAAATAGTACTTTATTCTTGTTTTCAAGGGTTTAATGAAAGTAAGTAGTGTAGCAAAACAAAGCAAGAATGACATCATAGTTACTATATTAACTTGTAAAGAAAAATGAATGGATTTATGGATTTTTCTGGTGGAAGGAAGGAAGGAAGGAAGGAAGGAAGGAAGGAAGGAAGGTTAAGTTATAGTTGGGCTTTGACCCTTCTAATTTTCTCCTTGCATAACCACTATATTCTCGTAGTCCTCCTGAGCTGCCTGCCTCTTCTTTCAAGGTTGATAAATTCTTCTTTTTTTCCAGGCTGACAGATTCCCAATATCCATTTTGCTACATGGGGGCAGCCTGCTTCCACATTTTCAAGATTTTCTTCTTGGAGAATGTCCAGCTTTCCTGGACTCCTTTGCCTCCTTTCACTACACCCAAGGCACTCTGCCAACCAGGCCTCTAAACAGGCTAAAGTCTGCCCTCCACACTAGTACTGTCTTGCATTAGTATTGACTACCATCTCTACTATTGCAGTGGCCCTTCCTATTATTTTGCTAAACATCTGTCAGATTTTGTAAGACAAGTTCCACAAATCAACACTCAGGGCACTGACAACTCCTGGAAGCACTAGCAAAAAGTAGATGTATATTGTAAATGATGGCACCAAAATCTGTTCAGATTTCCTTCGGCAAATTGATATGGATCATCTTTACAAAAAATCAGCTATTATAAATTACATTTTTCTTTTCATTTCCATACTCTCTACAGAACAAGACAGCAGGATTTATCCTTAGCCAAAAGGTACTCAGTTATATTATGTACAGTGGAAAGAAATAAAAAACAAAACCCCATTATAAATCCTCTCCAAATAACTCATTCTCCAGATGAAGTTTAAGCCTGCACTTAAAGCACAAAGAAGCTGATACAAACTTACAATAAATTGCCTTTTATGAGGGAAGGTAACAGCTTCTGTGTCATTCAGGTGTATCTGTCTCTTAAACCAGTGTTTCTCTCACACATTAATTACACAAAATTGATCCCCTGGCATGTATAAGGAGTCTCTTCATCTGCAGTTAAATCTGTTTCCAAATCTTTTTTTATCACTCTTGGATATTTGTAGCTGAGTTGTAGTGGGTGGTCAGGTAAGAAAAAATGCTCAACATCAGTGATAGTCTCCTCTTCTCACCCTCAGTTCTTCCTTTGCTTTGTGGAAGAAGTTGTAGTTCCATATAAAAACTATAGGGCACCCGAGCTGAAGATGCTAGCAGTGAGAAGGCTCTTTGAAGGTCAGTAGCCATGACCTATTTCTAGTAAGAGGGAAAGAATTACAGTGTGTGAGTATGTAAATGTGAAATAGGCACTCAAAGGTTAGAAAAATGTTGAATCATTTCAGAAAAGCTTTTAAAATTCAGTTTCATGTTCCTCAGATCAACAGTTCTGAAGATCAAAGTAATTTTCTGAATTGCTGACACCAGAGGACCTTCCTACTTTTGATGAAATGTCCCTATCCGAAACTGAATGGGTTGTTGTATCAAGGACAAGCACTAGATTAAAACATATAATGTATGGCTGAGACCTCTTTACACAGATTACCAAACTGTTCCATTTTCCAAGTCTGACACGTGTTGTCTATCTGAAAATGACTGGGAAATAATCTTGAAGGCTTAAACTTATAGACTTACTCTTTATGAGTGGTGGAGAATAATGAATGATTATTCAGTAAGTGATGATTGCCAAGGGCCACAAGAAAAATATGGGATGAAATAAATGGTGCTATTTGTACTGTGAAATGTAGATATGAAATTTCTTAGATTTACAGTGTTCCAATATCTAAAGCAGCTTTTCCTCAGATATGATTTTTATGTATGTATTTATTTGGAGGGAGGAGCATAGGAATTTTTAAGTGAGCAGCTTCAGGTACTTGGAGCAGCTGCATTTCTCCCACAGCTAATATCACTTTCTTGTCAGTAAGAGGGAGTTTGCAGAGACCTGGGACAAACCTTTGCAGTCACCTTCTGAGATCTGAGGATGGGAACATCCTTTTCTGATATGACAAGAATAAGAATCACCAGAAATGGTCACAGAGACTTTTCTTTGTAATCAGAAGGAAGGTGTTGGACAAGAGCCATCAGCACAGAATGAAAATCTTGTGACTGCTTTTTTTTTTTTTTTTAACAGCTTGCTAGACAAATTCTCAGTGATTGACCAAGTGGAAGTGTCGGATGCCTGCTCAGTTTAAAATCCATTCTGCTCTATTAATCTACAGAAGATATAAGACTAAAGCTACCTGGTGTTTAATTAATTTAACTTTCTTTCTAGAGAGTAAGCCTGAAGAAACAAAGTTCTGAATAATTAGAGAGGCATACCAAAATAGAAACAAAATGGAGGGAGTAAAACTAATTAAATATTGCTCCTCTTCAGTGGGTTCTTGGGATGCACATAATATCAAAATGACAGTTATTGTTATCTTCCAGTTCTTCTTCTCAAGAATGCAGAGAAGTGGGAAATAGGAGCAGAACACTGTAACTGTAACCTGCAACTGTAATTCTCAAGTAGTCATCTTCATTTTAACATATTCAGGAAAATATCTTTAGTGATGTCCCACCTATCAAAGGTATAATAAGAAAGATAACCCAAAAGAATATGGTTTAACACTGTCTGAGTTGCAGATAGCTTGTTTCTTGTCCTAACAATTTTTCCTTACTATATAGATGACGATATGAGAACAGCTGGGTGATCACAAAACACGTTGTATCAAGCTCTAAATGAAGTCACAAAATATATTTTCTATCTGCAAGCAAACAAGAGGGAGGGGCACAAATTTCTCAAGAGGCATGTCTAGGGGGAATCCTTCACTGTTGTTAAAATCAGCAGTCTGAGCAGAGCCTCTGGTGATTATTCATTGGGGAGAATCTGTGTTTATGTTAAAAGGAGGAAAAAGCGTTTACCTAAACATTCAGATTTAGAATTTATTGTGAAATCTCTGCAACTTACACATCATCAATTCTGTGACAGCTAAGAACAACAGAAGCACATTAACAAGACTGTACAAGCTGAGTGGATAATAGGAATGCTGTCTAGAATCCCAAGGGAGACAGTATAGCTGTTCCACCGTGATCAATCAGGGATTTAAGAGAGAAAACCGTTCCCTCCTTTGAAAAAACATTACCTTGATATCATGTGCTTGACATGGTGCTCTGCTGTTCACACACAGAAGTGTATGTCTGTAGCCTTGCCAGTGTGAACTCTGACCTTTCAAAAATGCTGGTGGAGCTGAAAGATCTAGCTATGCTGAAGGAGTCAACAACACAGCAAAATGGAAAGCAGGTTTTTGTGTGGTTTTTTTTTTTTTGGTTTTTTTTTTTTGTTTTTTTTTTCCCCTGAAAGGTAGCAAAGATATCCTGGCTTACATTTGGTGTCATCTATGAACTAAACATGACACAAACAACATTTTATCCATTTTTTCCACAACAGCAAATATAGTTCTATACTTTTTAAATGCTGAAGCCTACAAAAGTTGCTGTAGTGTTTGGTACAATTGATGGGTTAGAAAGAAAAAGATTAACAGCTTTTGACACCACAAATAGATTAGACTCAGACTTCAGTAGTAGATTCATCTACCATTAAATTTTCACAATTAATTTAATTGATTTGACAATGTGTGAGTCCAACAACAAAGCTCAAGCTAAGTTTAAAAATCCACTGAGACTACTTTCTCCCTTAGTAGATTTTGGGTTCAGTTTTATTTTTTAAATTTCTCAAGTGATGTTGTAAAGACAAGATTTTAAATTAAAAAAATATCTCGGCTGCACTTTCCTTATTACAAACATCTGCCTTCCTAAAGAAAGAGAAATCAAAGAATATTTGCTTCAATTAACAGGAGAGTGAGAAGAATGACAGAAGCATGCACACACGTCTCCTTAGAGCTTAAAAACTAGTTGACAGAAGTCAGTTTAGGTAATTCAGAAATATATACACTGTATTTTTGCATGGAATATCAGACACTTAAATTTTTGTTTCAAGTACTAGTTGCTAGAGACCTGCTGTTGAGACCAAAACAGGAAACAACATTGTATAAAAATAGAGTTACTTTACAACTATTTGCTTTATACACGGATTATATCGCCCTTTTGTCACTCTCTGAAGGAAAAGCTCATATCTTTTCCAGGAGTAATTGGTAGTATATAACTAAGACAGAAGAAAGAGGTTTAACATTTATTTACTTCTTAACCTGGCAGAAGTGAAATGTTAATTTAAAAAAATCAGGAAGTAATATTAATTATCTTTCTTCAATCCTAGATCAACATCTTTTACAAGATGACAAGATGTTCTTGTAAAAGAACACCTTTTACAAGACAGACATCATATGGGCATTATCCACACAGGAATTAGGAAAAAACACCAGAATGAAATTTGTAAAATTGTCTTGCGAATTGACACCAACAAGAAATCAAGATAAAGTAAAAAATCATCACCTGGTCACAGACCCTTTCTTTAAAATCTTCTCCTTCATCACATAAAACTAATAAAATGACAAGTTCTTTCCAACACATACCTCTCATATTCTTTTTACTCCTTCACTACCTCCAGGTGTTCTGGAGAAGTCTCAGCCTATGCTCAGTTTATCCTCAAACTCAAATTGGGTCTGGCTGAGCTGGAGCTCATTTCCCTATAGAGCCCTCACTGCATTGGTAGCTGGCGAGGTGTGGATGAAATGAGTTTTGGGTACAGATGAGCAGTGCTGGCACAGCATCAGGGCTGTCTCTGCAACATTCCCACTCCCATCAAGGTGCTGGGAGTGGGCAAGACCCTGGGAGGGGACACAACCAGGCCAGGTGACCCAAATTAACCACAGGGATATTCCATACCAGGTGATGCCAGCTCAGACAGAAAAGGTAAGGAAAGGCATGAGGGTGTGGTTGTATTTGCTTGTGATGTTTGTCTGCTGGAGCAGCCACTATATGTGCTGAGGCCCTGCTTCCTAGGATGTGGCTGAGCATTATTTGCTGATAGGAAGCAGATAATAGCCCTTTTTATTTCACTCTTTGCTTGTGCATGTGCGAACTTTCACTTTTTCACTTTTTTTTTAGTAAACTGCCTCACTGCCTCAACTCAACCTATGAGTCGTTTTCCTTCTTATTTTTTTTTCTGTCCAGCAGAGTAGGAGTATTTCAGGAAAGCTACTTTAAAATCTTACTTTCGTCTTCTTTTCCTTTATTTAGAGTGTTTTCAGAGGGTACAGACATCTAAATTGGGGACCTGACACTGAATACAGAATCGGTAATATAGGACATCAGCAAGAGAAATAGAAGGACATTAATCTAGCTCAAATCAAATTCTTGAGAAGGGGAAGTCTGCCTGAAAATATAACATCCTACAGAGCAATTTGGAAAGAAAAATTCATATGAGTGCCATAAGTAGTAAGAATTGTGACTTTGCATTTAGCCTTTCTTCTGCCTTTTACATTATGCGAGTAGCTGTGAGAATTTGAGATTGCAGTCTGAACTATAACCTCATCACCACCACAGTTTGTGTTCTGCCCCTAGATCCAATTCTGAATCTAGAAAACTAGATATTTTTGCAAATTTAAACATGTTTGAATCTAAAGAAGAATAAGTTTTTCAAAGACAGAAGTTTTTAAAATAAATTAATAAAGCTGAAAATCAGAAATCTTGTGAGTTGCCTTTTCAGAATATCTGTGGCTCTCTATCTCTATATATGCACACAGTTCTGCAATGACATAAAATCGGATTTTAGGAAAGGGTTAGATTTTTACCACAAAGCAAGAGACAAGTTCTTTCCCTTGGCTGAGGTACTTTAGAATATGATCAAAACTTTGATATATTTTCAAAATATATATTTAATCATAGTTAGGGAGATTTGAACAGCATTTGAAGAAAATTTAAGATGGGCTGTAAAAAAAGAGGCTTGAATGAATACTGTAGTAGGAAATTAACAACTTTGTCAAAATATAGTAGCAATATTTTCATTTGAGTAAACAGATGATGGATGAGTAACCATTGGCAAAATACTAATTTCCTCTTATTTGAAATGTGCTGACTAAAACTTTGAGAAGTAAAAAGCTATCCTCATGTTGAGTGCTTTTAGAAATCTAGCTATAGGCTTGCCTGATATTAGGAAAATTACATAAAGGCAAGACATAGAAAGGTATCTATACCTCATTGAGTTTATATATGGTGGGAAATATTGGAAGATAGTTTCTGGCTGAGGTATTCATATTAGATGGATGTAGAGTCACTACATATGTCTACTTACTATGTCTCATATTCTTCAAAACGTCTTTGAAAATAAAGTGAGAACCTTATACATCAGTCTTCCTCCCCCTGCCCCCATGATTAAAGTTGTTGTCAGAAATGAAACAAATCAACACAAACAAAAGTCCTAGAACAATAATGATGAATATACTGCTTGTAGATCTGCAGTTAGGACTGAATTGAGTAGTGCATCAAGGTTTAGGCCAGAAACTTAGCAGTGTTTTCTGTTTCATTATTTTTTAAAGCATAATGCAAGCCAAAGTATTTTGAACCTTAAATAAAGCTGCTGGTGTTAAATTTTCTCTAGAAAGAGAAAATTAAAAAGCAGGAGAGTTTTAGATGGGAAAGAAAATCGTGAGAATTCTTAGCAAATCCCTATTGTATTCAAATGTGCTTTTCAAATGAGAATGCAAAAGATGTCAATTTAAAATATAGACTCAAGCTTGAGATGAATCTAATAAAAACTATTTTATTTTCAGAAGAGTCTTCTGGGATGCAATTTTTTTTTATTTGTTTTACTTCACTATGAACAAAGGAAAAAGTTAATCACAAATAATTTTTGATCTATGAACCAGTTTTCGATCTGTGAACTATGAGGAATAAAAATATAATCCTTTATGGAAATCAAGAAGCAATGAAAGATTTTAAATCTTAAAATGATTCTTAAAAACTCTTTGAGAGCTAAGTATTGAAAAGAGGCCATGTTTTCATATGCAAAAACAAAGTAGAAATAGTGTAGCTCTTGCAGACCTGGAATCCCTTTGAGTACTTTTAGAGACCTAAGAGACATGTGGTAATATTCAAGTGTTCATCCATTGTCTCATGTTTCTGATTAAAATTCAGTATTTTGTGTAAAATGCTAGCACTAGTGTAAGTCTCCTGCTTCAAGACTTCCAGACACATTTCACTGTCTACACTTCCAAGTGCATTTGCTACTAGAAAACTGTACCAGTGCCACGATTCAGGAGTTTATAATTCTCTGGGTAGCTGAGCTGTGAGTATCTACCTTGGGTTTCCATCTTGTTTTCTCTCCTACTCAAAAGTAATATTGGTGCCAGAAATATACACGAGAGTGAGCACATAAGGGAGTGTGCAAATCTGAGAAACAGAGGAAGAGAGAAAAATATAAAAAGAAAAGAGAGGTGTGAAATGTAAGGCAGTGGGGCACTATGGATTAATTTATGTCATACAAAACATGAATATATATTACAGAAGCATATGAAATGTAATATGAACATATTTTATCTGTTTTTTCTTAAATCCTTGTTTTACTAATATATTATTATTTATTAACTTGACAAAACTCAGATATATATGTCTGAACCAGGTTTTTGATTGGAGTGTACTTTTTTCTGTGGCAATACACTGATTTACACTGAATGATATCAACTGCACTATCATTCTCATATCACCCTTGGAATGGCTACTCATTTTTGAGCCTTTTACTCTCACAATTCTCCTGCATGTTATTCATATGTAGCTTTGTTCTAGCATTTCAGAACTGAAGAATTGACAGAGACTGTCTAAGAATTGATTTGGATACAAAACCAATGATAAACTTCCAGCAGAGAAATCGGAATTTTAATCTTGGGCTCTTCGGCTTTATTAGAAAAACAAACCAATGCACAATATAGAGTAATCTGTCTTCTAGATGCAGGAAAAATGAGAGATTAATCTTTATTTAAATCAATAAATTTTTTTATCAAGAACTTCAGGATTAGAGAATAACATAAATTTTGTTATCTAATCCTGAAATTATTAGAATTGTAGAACTGTCATGGTTTGACAGGGAAGGAGTTTGGGAAGTGAGGCAAAAAGTTTGTGTGTAGCTGACAGTTGAACCACTGAAAATCTGGACACACCTCTGTGAAAAACATGTCAAAGACGAAAAACCTAGGGAGAAAACTTGTCCCCAAAGTCAAATGTTAAAAAGATATTCTAAGTTCTCAATAATACCTAACTGATTAACTAACATCTATCTGAATCTTCCCATCACATGCTGAACACTTCACTTTTTAGTTTACCTTTTGTAGACATGAAAAGGAAGTCATACACAAAAAAAAAAAAGTTCTTGGTGATGTAACTACTCTTTACTAGTTTATTTTCTTGACCCATTCAACTTCTCCCTGCAGTTCTTCATAAGTCTAACTTTTAAGCCATTCATCACTAGTTTTACTCCTTTGTGCTTTTTTCCCATTTATCTGCTTGTTGTTATAAAACTACATCCCACTCTTAGAGTCCTTTTGATTTAGAGCCTCATTCTATACTAATACTACCAATATTAATAATGTCATACTTAATATTATTTCCTTCCTCTCTTTAGAAATCCTTTTTATGGAAGCCCATCTTCCTGGCTAAAGTTTGTAAAGTTTGTATTTTTAATCCATCATTATGCTTTTGCTCCACTTTTACATTAATTTGCACAGAATTATTAACTTGATACTTTTTGACAGCTTCACATATATGCCATGTTTCCAAATGTTTCTTTTCCTTTAGCCAGATGCATCTTCACATAGCACAGCCTATGTTCTCTCAGCATTCGTAAAAAAAAAAATACATGCTTCAATATTGTCCTCAACAATTTATTGGTAACTGGGTCTATTTATAATGCTTGTGCAGCAGGCATCCTCCTCTTACCAGAAGGCCACATCCTCCAGGTATTAGGTATCTGAAATAGGGTGCATCAGTCTTATTCTCTCTTATTATGATGTTATTTTGTTCTATTCCACTTTTTACCTTTTATGAAGGCTTTTAACAAGTCTGCTTCTCTCTTCTTTCTGAGCTACAGAGAAAGCATGAATATTTTCATGATACAGTAAAAAGCTTTATTTTCTCTCTACCTGTCTTTTTGTATCTCTGATTTAGGCCATCAGGTCTCTGAGAGGCCAATTAAGCCTTGTTTGTGCATTAAGATTTCTACTCGTTGTTTGTTCTTGTTGCACTTTGCAGTAGTGTACAGATGTCTAATATATTTGATAAGTTCCCCTACTATTCTCTTTCCTACTAGCTATCTAATAATGTCAAAAATATTGTCTTTGTCTGATGCAGCTAAAATTCCACATATATGGTTCTATCTTTTGCTCTTTGCACTATTTTATTGCAACTTTTGATTATAAATCTCTTTATTTGGATTACGTTACTGCAATCCCCTACATAACAGTCTCCTTGAAACAGGTCAAGCTCAAAAACGTTATTTTTTCAGGACAGCAAAATGTATCTGCGCTTTACCATGCCTATATTACTATTTATATAATTTTCAGCGATATTAATTAGTAGCTTGCATAAATTATTTTTTCTAAGGGTATTTCTCAATTACCTTTTACTCAGCCTAGTTCCTTTAAGAAATATTTACCTATTGAAGCAGGAATATAGTCTCTACTCAAGCCTAAAGATATGAATGACATTCATAAATTTGTTTTGATATATTTGAATATTCCAGATATAACAACTATCTTTCATATCTCAATATGTCTTTTGAACATTTTGTGTTTGCAAGTATTACTGTTGTCTGAACTTCTGTCCATTTTTTACCTTAAAACTTTCAATTTATATCTTGTGTTTACCATCCTTCATCTCTGCATTGTGTTCTGTGCTTTTGTGTAGACCTGTACAATTTTATTTCTGCAGTAAATTAACTCGGGGAAAAAAAATGGGTTTGCTTTCATTAGAACAGGGTGAATGCTGAAAAGCATTTTCTACAGATACTCAATTTTGCATAAAAATTTTATTTGACTGTACTTCTGCTTGTTCCCCACAAGTATCTCTGGAAAATCCTGGCACTTGTAAAAAAATCAATCATAAAACCCAAACATTAAGCAAGTACGGGATGAAAAGATTTTATAAAGCAGTAAGAGTGCAGTGATATAGTGATGAGATACTGCAGACAACTGAGAACAATTGATGTCCCTTCTGCCCAGACCCTGAGGGCATGGCTGGGTCTGACTGCCCCTTGCCAGCCCCCCAGGCCCAGGATCCCAGGCCATCCAGCCAGAGCCATCATCCCCTGCCCCAGGGATTCCCCAGCAGGGACTGGCTCCAGCTCACCACAGCTCTGCCCTGCCCACCCATGGGATTTGCTGAGCTGGGCCATCAGCCCATTCTGGCCTCATCCCATCACCATCCCCCCAGTTCTGAGGATGGGGGCTGCTCTTGGTGCCCCCAGATGTTCTGCTCATGGCTGGAAAGGGTTGGGACAGGGCTGGGCTGGGGATGCCTCATGAAGATCCCTCTGGAGGCCCACAGAGAGCCTCAGGTGCTCTCTAAGACTCTGGAGTGGGGCTATGCAGATGCTTTCAATTTCAGAATTCAGCTTTTCTGTTGCTCCATCACTGTGCTGGTACTTATCTGTTTGCATACAGTCTTTGACAGTGTGATGAACAGAGCTATATCTTCCTAAGGTTACAGAAAATATGTTTATGTGAAGGAGATGGTTTCAGTCCTCAGGCTCTAAGCATGTCAGTTTTGAAGAAAACTTTTTTTTTGTGGATTTTCTAAACCACAACAAGGAGTCCATGCTAAGGATTTGCTGTCTGGATGAGAGTTTGATACAGACAGATTTCTGGACAGCCACAAAAGTACTTCAAGGCCACTTCTACTCTTCTGCACAAGATCTGCCTGGTCTGTGGCATTTCAGTGTGGCTGTTCTTGTAATTCCAAACACAAGCTGTGAACAGCACCTCTAATGTTCTCTTCTGGAAAGCTAATAAAGCAGACCATGGAGACTTTTTCAGCAGCAGACATAAGTTCTGCAGCAGATCCATAGCACTGTTACAGGTGATCCTAATTTTGCATGAACAGACTGACCTAAAGCACTTCCTGTTTCATCAGACCTTTGAAAGATTCCTTTCACATAGGAAATGAGAGCGAATTAATTTTCCCACCCATTTTTCAAAAAACGTAACGACGACTGTGCAACCAAAAATCGTAAGAGATGGAAGGAGCGGATGAAAGCTTCTGTTTGAGTTTTCTTTTTCATGACAACTTTATAGCAGCAAAGATTTTTTATCATGTCTCTGTCTTGCTTATTAAGGAGGAGAAGTAGCAGCTGGAGAGAAAAAAATTGCTAAAGAAAAACTGCCCTTAATGCTTTCTTCTAATAGAGCAGTGTGGAAGCCAGAGTCAGCAGCATGTGCAGACACTCATAACCTGCTCCTTAGCCTTTCCAAGTGCTCAGGATGAGCTGTAGGTGGACAATTGGACAGGTCCCAGTACAAAGACCAATTTGCACAGCCAAAAGCAAGCTTAGATGGAAGGCAGCACATTTAAGACTACTTGTCAAATTAATAATCTGCTTTTCATTGCCACATGTGCATCCCATTCCACTTGTGCACTGACAGCCTTTCCTTGGGATTTAACCCTTTACCCACTAATATTTCACAGTCTCCTGTCACCTTGGTTCTCTTTCTTTAAGTTTCCACTGTGATGGAACAACTGTTTCCTTAATTAACCAGTTACAGTATCAACACAGGTTATAGCTGGAAATTTGGTATACTGTGTGGAGGAAGCGCTACATCCTTCAGAATTTAATATGAAAATACTTGTTTCCCAGAACTAGGTAAGGCTCATACTTGCTTTGTGATTGTTTCCAAGCTTCCTGCATTCCAGCTGTTGGGGCCCAGAGCTCATCCTGCTTTCAGGAATTCAATTGGAAAGCTACAGAGTTCAGCTGTCTGAGTCTGAGTTTGGCTTTGGTGATAGGAACTCCTCCGAGGAAAGCTGGGAACAAGGTCCTGCCCCTGCTTTCCTTTCAGAGCTGCTTGTAAACTGAGACTTAACACTGCCCAGCCCGTGTTACACTCACTGCAGCTGTGTAGAAGTTCTGTCTGTGCCTGAGCCTGTACCTCTGTGAATCCAATCCAGCCTCACCGGTCTGATCCCTGCCTTGGCCCCACCTCAGGCTTGCTGATCAGTCTCTGAGCTCCGCTCTCACCCACACGAGCTGTGGTTGTGTCAGCGAGATTACTGCTTTCATCTGTGCTACTGCTGTGCTCAGCTCACAGCTCGCCTTCTCTTGCAGTGCAGGACTATAATTTCTATCTTCTAAAGCAGAATTAGGATGAGGATTCTTTCCTGTGACTTCTGCATGGGTTTAAATGTATTTCTGAAAGTGACATGCTCTCAGTTTGTCAAGCAAAATGTCCACTACCTTCAGTTCTTTTCTGTAAAGCAGACGTTTAATTAAGAGGTAATAAATCCATTAGAAATTAGAGAAAACAAACATTGTAGGTACCTTAATTTTAACAAATGAACATATTATTGTTATAATATCAGTCTGGAGATGTTCACGTAAGTAATTAATGGGAGCTTAATAGTTTAGAAAGGAGCAGGTGCAAGTCAGTGAAAAAAAAAAAGAAAAGATGTTTTCCTTCACATCACAGACAGTACGGTTAATGAAAAAATATCAATTTTAAGTCTGTTCCTATTTATTATGTTTTCAGTGTCCAGTTTCCCGATATCTAAAGGTCTTTTTTCTACAATAGGAAAGAATTATCCCTAATACTTTCCTGAAGTCAAAAAAATAAGAGCTGCCTCATTTTACTTCTCTGGAGAATCCTTTATGTCATCGAATCATCTTATTTGAGGAAGCACCTTATCAGATTTCAGTCCTCCAGAGCATAGTTCTGCTTGCTCATGAGCTATTAAAAAGACAGCAGTGCTCCTGTACTTCACCCAGTCATGTTTAAGAAGTCTTAACTACTTTAATAATTCTGGGAGACACTATGAAAAAGCAAAGACTCAGAAGTGGAATGAAGAAAGCTTGCATAGAGGCATGAAAACCAGAAGAGTTTCAATCTTTAGAAAGTTAGTACTATTTTTCTATTGCAGGATTATGCCATTAAATAACTTCTAGTACAGATGTACTCCATATTTGGTTATCATGAAAGCTAATTTTATTGTTGATTTTGGATTTATTACTACTTGGGAGTGACTTACATGTTTGGAAAATATCTATGTCTTATACCTTCAAAATCAGTGATGCTTGAGAAATAGAAATTATTTATTTAACTTTTCCTACATGTACTTCAAGCATCTTGCAGTGTTTTATAAGTTTTCAAAAAAGCTCAGTTGGACCTTGGAATTGTCTCAGTGGCTCCAAGAACTGTGTGGGAGAAAATGCTTCTCTCACCTATGCTTATTCTGGCCTAAATTGTCCACAATAAAAATGTTAAACCTACCTGTTACCATCACTACAGTTTCTGAATTTCAGCTAGGAGTTTTGATTGCTCTCCATCATTCTGCTTAGTACTGACTGGAATCTCTCCTGCACCTGTAAGGTACCTGGTTTGTGGGAATTGGGAGTGGGGCTGCAGCCGAGCCTCATCCCCAATGGGCTACAGCTGTGAGAAGCAAGTGAATGCTGTTAAATGCAATGAGACCTGGAGTGCTGAAATGTACTGACCTATCACCAAGGGAACAAAGGGCACACAGGTGCAATGTATGAACCATGAGAGGCATAAGAGGCTGGGCTAAAGAGCAAGAACAGCAGATGCTTGCAGCCTTCTGAAGAGGAATGATGTTACTCTGTCTGAGTAGATACCTGAAGCCTTCAGATGTGGTATAGTACTATTCTGTTTGTGTGAATGCTTAGAGCTTTCTGAAATGATATGATGGTATTGTGTATTGATATGATAGTATTGTGTATTGTGGCCGTCTCAACTATGACCTGTGCTGTGGCACATGCTGCAATATGCACCTGTTATATAAGTGTTATTGACTTGTGGAATTTATGGAAAAAGTGGTTCATGATCTTTCCTCCAGAGAAACCATCTTTGAATAAATACAGAATAATAAAGAATGAATCTTGTAAGAAGATAGCTAAACAGAGGCAGACAATCATGTGGGTGCCTGATGAACGGTGTTCTGAGACACGAGAGATCCAGTTATGGCTCCTGGTTGAGCAGCAGACTTCAAATCTGATCTTGTATGAATGGAGTGTCTCATCTGCAAGGTGAAGACAGCACAAATTTTCCAGCTCACAGAGGCAGGGAGTTTTGATACATTAAAACACTCATTATAGTTGTAAGTGTGTTATAAGCAAGAAAGATATTAGCTCCTTGCACCTTGTAAATTATTACAAATGTAGGAACAATCTCAACTGACCTGAGCAATGAAGCCGATTATTACAATCACAACAGTTAAGTCATTTTTATTTTATTTTTTTCTGTCATTCTCTTTTGCATTACCTACTTTACCCAGAGTTATTTTCATGAGGGCACTGAGAGGGCAATAACATCAGTCCAGATGTGCAAAATAATAAATTAGTTATGATTGAAACCACCTATGGATAACTGAAATTATTGACCAGCAGTGGTTGCCTGACCTGTATCCATCAAAATGTCAAACCATGCAGAGGCAGACAGCAGGTATGCACCCTAGAAAGAGTAAGGACTGCATAAATCTCTGATGCTGTTCCATGCTGCTTCAGGTAATTTTGACATAGGCTAAAT
Source organism: Irena cyanogastra (assembly GCA_013397155.1). Taxonomy (NCBI): domain Eukaryota; kingdom Metazoa; phylum Chordata; class Aves; order Passeriformes; family Irenidae; genus Irena; species Irena cyanogastra. The sequence goes on along the minus strand of VWZV01007099.1, from coordinate 78,832 downwards.
TACAATACAGTTCACTCACAAAAAAATATGATTAAAAGTAGCACCAACACTTGCTTGTTTGTTTTTGAAGTAGCTGTAATATTAGTTATTAGATAAACTATCCTCTCATTCTATTGAAAACAGTTTTGAGTAAATGAGTTACAGCCATATCCCAAAATTGTACAATGTGGAATTCAAATTCAATTTCTTTTTCTCTAAATGCATTTTATAAGTTATTCCTGTAATAATCTACTAACATTTGTGATGTTATGTTGGTTTAATCTATATCGTATTCCCATCATTAGTGTTATTAGCACAAAATATCAATAGCTATAGGTCATAATGTTAACTTTCTACCTTCATGAAAAAAAAATACTGAAAAAACACTGCATAGCTCAGGCTTAATACTTGCTTGTTGTCTTTTGATATCTCAAAATACAATTGCCAGAGATTATATAAAGTCCTTATATTTTTCCAGACATTTCTTACCTCTGCAATATTAATAGCAGAATTTGTTTCCATCTGCTTTGTAAATAGCAAACATTCAAAGAGTTCTTTCATCTACCATCTCAGAATATAGAATCTTAAAGATTTTTTGAGGATGTTGCTGAAGTTCCAGTGTCTTATTTAAGAGACCATGGAATTCTACAGAAAATTTTCCATTCGCTTCAGTGAAGCAGGTCTCACAGTTCTTGTCTTGTTTACTATCATCCCTGACACACAGTAGAATAAATTTATGTCAAAATGAAGATAATTTTCATCTTTACATTATTTTCATTTGGTTAGGTTTGGAATAAGGAAGTTAAACTATAGGAGATCCATGGGAATTTTTGAGATGTGAAAAGCAGAACACCATTGAAATTTTAGTTCTGCCTACTTTTGGAGCATGTCCATCTTCTTCAATTTATACATCTGATTTCATTGGATTAACTGCCCTTGAAAATTAATTTTAAAATTTTTCCAGTTACTGTGTTTTAACCCCAGCCATCAAGAAAAGTACTAGATAACTCTTCTGTCTCCTCTACTACCTCCATCCCCAGAGGGATGGGGAGGAGAATCAGAAAAATTAAGACCTGTGAATTTTTTAGAAACAGGAAAAATATAAAAATGAAAAAGAGGGAGGGGAATAAAACACAAAGAATAAAAGTAATGGGCAAGACAACGCCCAGCCCATTCCTCAGCATCAAACAGCTCCTCCTGGGCAAATCCCCATGTTTATCTGCTGGGCATGACGCTCTTTGATATGGAATATCCCCTTGGCCAGTTGCAGTCAGCTGTCCTGGCTGTGCTCTCTCCCAGCTTCTTGTGCACCTGCTTGCTGGCAGAGCATGGGAAACTGAAAAGCCCTTGACTCAGGCTAAGCACTGCACAGCAACAACTAAACCAGCAGCATGTTATCAACACTTTCCATCCACTAAATCTAAAACACAGCACTTTGCCAGCTACTTGGAAGAAAATTAACTCTATCCCACCTGAAACCAGGATATGAATTCTAAAATATTTGTGCATGGACTATTGATTTAATTCTCTACTTTTATATTTTTAGTTTTATGATGCTATATTTTATATTTTCTACTTTTTATTTTAGCCTGATATTCTTATATCAAGACAATGGAAAGATGGATGGGCAGACACTGAAAAAATAAAACTAATGATATCTCAACTTGGACTTTTACAGTTATTTAAAAACAAGTCTCCACAAAAACAAATATTAAACATTGTCCAGTAGATATATCATACATTATGCAAATTACATTACTAAATTTACTTCCCAGTGCCTTTGCTGGATTTTTAACCATGTTCCTTTAATATCAGTAATTAGAGACTGAAATTAACTGACACAATTTCAGTTACTTAAAAGTAATTTTGAGAATAAAGAATAATGCGATTGAGAAGGTTGTATTTATGTTTTTGACTTGTCTAGGTCTCTGTCACTCTTTCATGAGTAACTGTACATCACTCTTGTATTCACAGAGAGTGTATTGAAAGTTTCTTGCATTTTTGCTTGATTTAGCTTGGTATGAAAACTTCATTATATAGTCTTGGTCAGTCCTCTATAAATTTGCAGTCATCTAGTGAGGATGCAGAAACAACAGCATTAGGCTTAGGTGATGTGTTGCATGCTGTGAATAGCAAATACCAAAGTGAATACACAAAGCCAGCAGTTCACAAATAAGGGCCAGTGAAAATTATTCTTTCATGTTTCTCAGTGAGTACCTCTGCATGTCAAAGATAATAGAATAAAAAGGCTCCATATCAGCTCATGAATGATGGAATAACATAATTATAATGGAATAAGAGAAATTAATAATGGATAATACTGATATTAAATGCTTTAAACATCCCTAGTTACCTTCTGCAGACCTACAAATCAAAGATGGTTTCAGTCTGTCACCTCCATGCTCTCTGACTGTAGTCCTCTATTTTGTCCAGTTTGAAGTAAGACTGAAGTAATTAGAGTAATATTCTTTCACTTGGTCCCAACGATAGAGTGTCACACAGGGGAATTTAGACAATCTCATGGGGATTCCCGTTCTTACAGAACTTTTTCCCCAAGAGCTATGATCAAATAAGTCCTACACTGCATTACAGGGGATGGAGTAGAACAAAGAGAATAATTTTGAGTGAAAAATGACCTAAAGCCCTCTCTAGTAGCCAAAAGAAATGGATAAACCAAAGAATGTATCAAAGGAGGAACAGGTTCAAGTGAGAAACAGAGAAGAGGACAGATGCCTATGGGAAGAACTTGGGCAGAAATGGATGCAGGAAACAAGGTGCCTGAGATGAATTAGGACTAAAGCAACACTAAAGAGTGCTAAGAAATGTAGCAAACTAAATTTTTTAATAATGTGGCTGAGCAAAACACAAAAAAATTAAAAAGGACAGGGTATTCTTTCTAATCCAGTAGAAAATCTACAAGACTATATACAAAGTCCTGACCTCTCCAATGATCATACAGGTTGGTGTTCAGTTTGTTTGTTAAGAGTCTGCTAACTTCTATCCTTCAGCTGCTGTTCTCTGATGTTTCTTAGTTTCTGTTTCCCATCTAAACCAGAGCTTCAATTTACAAACCAGGTTATTAAATGTGGGGTAGCTAAAGGTAAATCTCATGCCTTGTGGTACCTGAACTGCCTCTTTAAGTTTGTAAATAAACCATTGTCCCTGCTCTGAAAGGACTTTCTGCTTGAATAACTGTCTTGTAATCTGTAGGAAAAACACAACTATAATAATCAGGCAAGCAAGTAGAACATATAATATTAATAAACTATTACAGACATCTCACACATTCTTCACACTTGGCTGTCTAAACAAATCAATACAAAGGGAGAGATCTGGTTAAGACTGGTATAAATATCTAGTGCCTTATCTTTAAAGCAAGTCAAAACATAACAATTCAACTTTATTATGTATAGTGTGGTTGGTACAGATTGCATCCCAAAGGCTTTACAGAGGTAGATAATACTCTTCCAGGGTAAGATAATATTAGCAATGGAAAGAGAGAAATTATATCCACAGCCACATCCCTCTATCAGTGGTGTAAATTGAAACTAGCACTACTCAAATCAATATGCTTCACACTGATACAGAATTGCTCAGAGATTAGAATCAGGCCCTGGTTAGGTAGCAGAGAAACAATTTCTTTTCAGTTGAGAATTGCAATGGAGTGCTAAGTCAATGAAGCAGAGACACAGGATGGCAGTTTTCAGACAACATAAAACTTAAGTGAGGAAAGAAAACATAAAGAAGTAGCAAAGCAATATAGGTGAAGTCTATCAGTGTTTTTAAATTTAAGAGGAAAATGTGGAAACGCTAAATAAAAATTGCTGGAAGAATATGTGATTGTTCTCACTGTCATGCTGTGGAACTCAATGGGAGTTTTTCATCAGCTTCCAATATTAACTTTGTAAAACAAATTACGGACACGTTGCTGGACTACAGGGAATGCTTTAGGCAGCAGAAACTGAAGTAAACAAATGAGATATAGTGGTTTACTGAGAGACAAGACAAAATTATGGAGGCATATTTCTTCACTAGATAAGAGCAACAGTAAACTTCTCAATTCTCTGGGTTTTCTTTGTCAAAAAACTGTAAGCAACAAAAAGAAAAAAATAATATTTTTAATGATCTCCAAAAGAGCAAGGTAATCTTAAAAAGTTGGAGGTTGAAGTAGCACCGTCTTGTCTTAGCAGCTGGCAGACTTCTTGCTAATACCCACATAATCTCGTGTGCAGCCAGCCCTCTATTCTGATGTGGCCACCAGAAGGTATCCATCAGGCCTGATGCCAGATTCTGCTTCACCACATTGTATTTAGACATTCAAATACAAACCACAAACAAATACTAAGTATCCTCCCCTGTCAGCCTGTCACACAAACCCACAGAAATCCACCCCAAAATAAAATCTACCTACAGAATAATGTGAACTTTGGTAAATTTGGTCTTTTTCAGGAGATATGGCACAATTCAAATTTGTCTGACAAGTCTAAGAAGCACCCCTTAAACAGGAGAGAGAAATTTCCAGGCTTGTGTATGTTTAAGATTTTTTTTTCAAGGGTAATTTCTTCTCTCTTTAGATAGTAGCTGGTTTTTAATTCCATTTTAGTTGCTTATTCCTATAGCCATTTACCAAGGAAAGAACATATTATCAAATGACAATAAAGTTGTTAATATTTTTTTTCTTTCAAGAATTTAATCTTATTGTTTTTCTTGTGAGCTTATAAGTATTGTTTTTTCCTTGCTCAAGGTGGAAAGGACACTCTAAGAGAGTTAAAAGTTAAAAACTAACCATCATGCTTTTTGCACAGAATCTGCCATTCTAGCAGTGTGCTAACTCTTTCTGTGATGAGTTTACGATTCTAAAAAGTCCAAGCAGCACTTAAGAAAGAAGGCATTTCAGAGATCAATACTTTTGCCTGTTGGCCTTGTTGAACAAAGATCAATGCATGTACAAAGACCAGCCCAGCAGATGTGACTGTGAAGACTACCAGGCCCCAGAGAGAGGAATGCCTAATGGGGACAGCTATCAGTGTAGCTCTAAAGTGTTCCATTAAGGCTGCACTGCACTCGGCTCATATAGGGGTTGTGATACCTCAAGCTGTGCAGTGGTAATCTGTGTTGTGTTTTAGCCAATTTATGCCGCTCATGTGAAGTTTGGGGTACTTTAGCTATTAGATCCTTTATTCCTTGTCCAACATGGGGCATTAGTCAAGTGAAAATGACAGCTATGCCTAGCTCAGAGAATTCTCCTGGCAGCCCCCAGGAGAGAAAGCACTAAGGGATGAAAAAACCTTTGCCAGCATTTGGCACCTTGAAGTTGTTGCCTGACCTGTTTTCTTATGTAGTTGGTATTTGTCAGCTTTCCTGATGGACTTAGAGATGCTATTTAATTTCACTGCATAAGGGAGAGAGAAATCCATTAGCATTCAAGGCCTGTCAATGAAGATTGTGTCACTAGCTAATAGAAACTGCAAATGTGCCAGATTGTTCAGCAGAAACTGAAGGGGCAGGAGACTGCAAGTAATACGTTGAATGAAATTTATCCTCTTCATTTTTCATAACAACTTTTTTCTTTTCAGAAAAACTCACAACAGGCAAAAATTTCTCCCTAGCAATCATTGAATGCCAAAGGGAAAGATTATGCTGAAATAGAGCAGAATATAAAATAAAAAAATGTATGAACAGACTGGATTCTCAAAGGGAACTTAGGCATCAAACTACCTTTTTAAAAGCCAAAATGCCTAACGTGTCCAAACCTTGTAAGGGCTACTTCCCTCAGCACCTGCATTTCTGCTGAACTGTGTAACACTTAAGATCTGAATTAAATTGCATCCTGGAAAAATGTACAAAGCAGGTATTTCCCTACTACAGTCAAGCTAGTAGTAACAGTGGGAGAACTTCTGATGATGTGTGAATAGCAGTTGGTTTTGCCCAGCTTTTTTTTTTTTTCCCTTGATTTCTGAGAGCAAAATTCCAACTTCTCCATATACACATGAAGGAAGGATTTCAGCTGGGCTCTTTCATTTTTTTCAAGAAAGATCTTTAATAATGAAACAGCTGGAATCCTGAGCTATATATTTTTTTCTAGTTCTTCCCTAGTGAAACAACTCTTCTTTGTGAAAATTATTTAAGTATTCAATAAACAGTGGTAAAAAGAAAATACCAACTGCGTGATTTGGCAGTATTCATGTGGGAAAGTTAGACTCAGATCCTTTCCCTGGTGATCATTCAGTCTGCTAGAGTAAGCAAAGTAGCTTGAGCAGGACAAAGTTCTTCTCCTAGAAGAACCAACATGAAGAAAGGAAAAGATACAACAAATACATTGTGTGAAAGAATCAGGACACCAGTGTATGTAGTGCGGTATGTAGTGGTCTAGATACAGCTCACCATTGCATATCTGGAATTCCTGTATTAAAGAAAAAAGGAAGAAAATATTTTTATAGATTTCATTCTGCTTACACAGAGTAATGGGATAGATTAAAAAAACGATGAACAGAAATAAGAGTCCTGTCATATTGGAACAAGGTCTAATACGATATTCTCTGTCAGACAAATTGCAATAACATCCTGTTATTTTCTTTTAGTTAGAGAGAGGAGCTCTGGAATGAAAATGTTGGTGGGAGCAGATGATAATGCAGGAGACTCTTGACCTTGAAACTTTTCCAAATAATTTACTTTTCACCCTTGGCTGCTCAACATTAGTGCAGTACAATTATGAAGACATAAACATCACAAGGACACCTGGCACACAGCCTGTCACAATGAGTTAAACTTGAGTATTCGATTCCCTGCGCAACCATGGAAGGAGAATGAGCCACCTCATCAGGAATTCAACTGTGTCAGTTTAGGAGGAAGTGAGGATGGGAGGAGTTGATTCATCAAGCTCAGACAAGACCCAGCCAACCTTCTACTTTCATTCAGGCAGTAGAAGCAGATCATAAAGGGACCTGTCAAGTCCACAGTCAAATGAATGTAAGAGGGAACCTGGAAGGTACCTCAGTTTGTACCGAAATACTCTTGAAATACCTCTTTTTTTTTTTTTCTCCAGTGCAAATGCTGCCATTTGCTTGCTTTAAATGGTTATAAATCACATAAAGAAGCAAATTGGCTAGAGAATGGAGCATTCAAATTTTTTTTTCCACGCCATTAGCAAATTTGAGTCAAAGTATACTGCAATTTTGACAGACCACTAAGCTGCATCCATTCAGGGTCCTTCATTATCATGTTAGCCTTGCTTCCCATTTTTCCCAGACATAAGACTTAAAGATTTTTAACTGAAGGAATAGTTGCTACTGATTAGTAAATTAAATTTGGAATTTCAGTGATATTTTCATATTATTATCATTTAATAATTTATCAAGTGAGAACTTTGCTGAATATAATGAAATACTTAGAATCCATACTAGAGATTTTGGGCAATTATTTTAGTTTCATTCTTAATTAATTATTAAATATGTTATATTTTCAAGTACTTATAAGAAATATGGCCTTTCTTACCACATTTTGGGAAAATCTAATTCTCATCTCATGTAATTGTTGTGCCATATCAAGGTAAAATCACTGATTTTATTAAAGACTCAGTGTTATGAAAATCATCAAAATTATTAAAAACATTAGAAAAAATAGAAAACCTGCTGAGGAGATGATAGATTTTTTTCATCACTGTTTTTCCAATGCTTTTTTCCATCCAGATTGTTTTAGCCTAGCATACATACCCTCCTTCTTTCTCTTTCCATTTGTTCCTTTCTCACTGTACATGTTTTACATGTAATTCATCCCGTATAAATATATATATTGTCAGCATATACACGTCCTGCATAGCTATAGCTTAAAATTACTATATTGCCTGAGCTATCCAACCCACAAAATAACAATAAATATTATGTAAACATGCCATTCAAATATGCAGTCATATGGTAAGCTTCTTTGTAAAGTAAGCTTAAATTTTATATTGCATCTACTGTTACAATTGCTCTGATATTTATCTTGACATATAATTTAAAGTAATATTTCAAACTATAATTGTCAAAATTCAGACATAATTTCTGAACAAAAGGGTGCTCCTAAGTTTAGTAATTTTCAAGATAATCACACTACTGTTTGAAGATGTTTAAGAAGCGACAAAATGTGACAGCAAAGTTTCTCAAAATAGCAAACAATAACACTTAAGGACTGTGTTCCCCCATAAATTAACAGGAGTTTTCTTTATTGCAATTTGTGGTTCTCTTTGCAACTCAGCTCTGCATCTGTTGCAAGAATGAAAAGGAGGTGGTGCTAGTGATGGAACACAATGTAGGTAGGAAAAGGAGAGGAGAGGAGAGGAGAGGAGAGATGTCTCAATGGTTAGTTACGTTACTAAAAGAAACCAAGAGCAGAGAAAAATAAAACTAAGCACTTGAATAGTTCTACTTGGGTTTTGATTGACTGGTTTACACATAGATGTTTTCTGAAGAAAAAAAATACTATTATAGTGGGTTGTGGAAATTGTCTTTTACCTTAGCATCATTGCTGTAATTAAAATCTATTGTTTATTTTCTGTGAAAGTGAATTTTCATCTCAAAAACAACCGTGTCATTTAAAGATATCTTGAGACCACTAAGTTTATGTTCACTGCCAGGTAGGTTTCCAAATTGACACAGTTTTCCATCCTGGCAGTCCATGCCAAGGGGTTTGTTTCCTGTGCCAGGGCACAGTGTTTCTAAGGTCACTGGATCTGGAAGGGAGCTAACAGATGTATGGGGGAAGGAAGTCAAGGGTCCTTCATGGAGCAGGTATGTTGGACAAATTGCCAAATGGGTATAGAGTAAATCTAGGGACCACAGAAGGGCTGAAGAATCAGAGTCAGAGAGGCTCATGAGGCAGCTGTTTCATTTCATAGGAGAAGAGAGAGGGGAAGCAGGGAATGCTGATGCACAGTGAAATTGACCTGTCACTTTCAAAGCATGTCAAACAGGATACTGAAGAGAAAATCAGTTTCACCAAAAGCAGTAGAGCCTGGGCAGCCCATTACTGCTGGGGACCTTCCAGTTCTAACGAGCTTATGCAAGTTTTTATTAGCCTTTCTACCCATGAGAAACTATAACCTTGGAGTTGTCATCTTATAGGAGCTAATGTGAGCTCCCCTTTATCTTTCATGAACTGGACATTGCATGTTTGCCAGCAATAGTTATGATTGCTCTATGGCTATGATACTTCTGATATATATTTTGTCTATCTTCCCCAGAAATCTTTTCTACTGAGACAGGGAAAAAAAAGATTATTTTTCAGCAAATTACTGCTGTTCAGTGACAAAGAAAACAGAGTTACAGTGCAATGGTGAGAAAAATCCATGTGAATTTTATCATTACAGATGAATTATTTTTTAACCTTGATTATTTGCATAGAAGCATTTCTTGTTGAACACTGATTCATATGTACGCATGTATAAAAACTAAACTTTTGCTTCTGTATTCTGTGATAATTTTCTAAATATCCTAGGTCTTCCAGGTATGATCTACTTAAAATTAATACTGCCCTTCCTTGTGCTTCACTGCTATCCTGTTATTCTTTTAAACACTTGCTTCAGTACTGCTACCTCCAGCACTTCCCTACCTTGGTGATGAACAGATGAGCATAGTGGAAATATGACAAGCACAGAATTACTAACATACCCCTTTACAGAGCTAGTGGAGGTTGAATCATGATTTACAAATACTTAATGACACTAAAATTACTTGTATTTTTAGGAAGAGTTTTCTTTATCCCAAACATTGACTACCTTAGACTTTAATGGAAAGTATCTCCTTCTTTGGTTATCTAATGTGAAAATTGTGTGTTTGTTTGTAATTCTTCATCAATGGGGATAGGTAGAACACTCACTGTCTTAAAGAAATGTGTGCAATCACTTCCATTTGATATTTACTTATGTTCAGTGAACTTTTTATCCACAGCCCATAATATGTAATGGGGTGCTAGGCACTATCAGAGCGTGCTTTTTACTCTTATTTTAGGCTTATCATCATTTGTGGTATGCTTTGATGTTTCCCAGCCAAAGCATTCTCTATGTGAGTTATATTAAAATTCTTACAAAATCAGTCAGTAAATTACACGAGGAGACTTCATATTAACTGTTACAAAATTTTATAAAAAATATTGGTTAAAGAAAAAGAAGCAAGCCTCGCTTTGTCTACTTATCTCAAAATAACGTACTCAAAATGCCCACCTTTTTCTAGATGACTCATCACTCTACAGCTAAACATATTGACCAGGAGTTTGATATACCTCATATCTCACATTCATAAAAAGAACAAGGTGGACTACATAATAAGCTTTTATATCCCGTCACATCCTTATCATAACTCTACTTCCTTGGGGTTTAACATATTTTAAAATGCTTTCTGCCCTATCAGCGTTATCAGCTTTTAACCTATTTGCTGTTCCTTGGGCTTGTCCTGTTTATTTTTCTATCACCTTCATGACTTGTACCTGCAAGTGCACATCCCTTTGCCCACTCATGTGCTGAGGTAAAATATCTCTCCTGCGCCATCACTGTGCTGCAGGTTAGGGAAATGGGCAACTTTGCCAATAACTTGTTTTGGAAAATGAAGACGTTGAGGCAGTGATAGCTGTAAAAGAAGGCATCTCAGTATAATATGGCCTGTGGTGTATAACTAGAAGAGAATTAAATCTTTGCTGTGATCACAACTTCTAGGAAAATAAATTTCACTGCCTTTCATAACAGTTACCAACTTATGCAAGGCACTTTATGTATTTAACATAAAATCAGCCAGAATCAAAACATCTATAAGCAGATTATATGGGACAGTAGGTCATATTGTTCACACTATGTGTTTGACCTGGTAATGGATAGATATTCCAAAGTAATTGACCATTAGCCACTCTATGCAATTATTCTAATAGTTTATTCAATACCAAGTGTGGAACTTTTATGAAAAATTAGATAATCAATTTTAAGTAGAAAACATTTCACAAATAAATTAATGGTTTGATTTTCCAGAGTGGCTGTATCAGTGAAAATAAGAGGCTATTTTCTGCTTTTAAAAAAATGTTCATTTTTACTCAGAAATCTCTTGAGGAATAAATTGATGTATCCAGAATGCTTTAAATGCAACTTTTTTAGTTTGAATTTTGCCATAATAAACTTAACATAGCAATTTGGAAGAACAGGAATCCTTCAATTGTAATTCTGAGACCATTCAACCTCCTTTTTAAAAAATCATTTTGTGTGTTCAGTTTGAGATAAGAGGGTATACAGATGTATTGGGTTTCAGTAGCGGAGTTCTGCAAACATGTCTTCTTTGTGAAGATGCCAGAATCTTCACCTATGTACAAGAGAATCAATGCAAGATGACTGATGGATTCACCATTAGCCAAGGCTGAGCTCATCAGTAATGGGGATAGAACCCCTGGGATAATATATTTAAGAAGGGAAAAAAAACCAGCTTAGTGCAAAAAAGAAAATATCAGTCAAAGAAGAGAAGAGTGAAAATATGTGAGAAATAACTCTGAAGACACAAGGTTAACACAGAACAAGGGCAGGAGGTGCTCCAGGTGCTGGAGTTGGGAGTCCCCTGTAGTCCATAGTGAAGACCATGGTGAGGCAGCTGTGCCCCTGCAGCCCATGGGGATCCATGCAGGAACAGAGATCCACCTGGAGCCTGTGGAGGAGCAGGTGGAGGCCTGAAGGAATTGTGGCACTCTGGGAAGCCTGTGCTCGATCAGGCTCCTCACAGGACCTGTGGCCATAGGCAGAGGATCCCATGTTGGAGGAGGCTTGCTGGGACGACTTGTGTGCCCCAGAGGACTCACGCTGCAGCAGTCTGTGCCTGAAAGGCTACAAGTCATGAAAGGGACTCAGGCTGGAGCAGCTCACAAGGAACTGCAGCCTGTGGGAAGGACTTTCTTGTTGGAGAAGTTGATAGAATCATAGAATCATTAAGGTTGGAAAAGACCTCCATGTTCAAGTTCAACCATTGACCAAACACCATTATGCCAACTAAACCTCAGCACACAGGTGCTTATTGAGCACATCCATAGATCGTGACTTGACCAGCCCCCATGAGCAGCCTGTTCCAATGCTTGACAGTCCTTTCAGTGAAAAAACTTTTCCTGATATCCCCACTGAGCTCACCAGGCACAGCTTGAGTCTACGTCGTCTCATCCTGTCACTAGCTGTCTGGCATTAAAGGCCAATCCTCACCCTGCTGTCTTTCAGGTAGTTGCAGAGGGTGATAAACTTTCCCCTAAGCCTCCTTTTCTCCAGGCAAAACACCTCTGGCTCCCTCAGCCACTCCTCATATGACTTTCACTCCAGACCCTTCATGACTTTTGTTGTCTTTCTCTGGACACATTCCAGCACCTCAATGTCTGTCTTGTCCTGAGGGGACCAGACCTGAACACAGAATTCAAGGCACAGCCTCACCAGTGCCAAGTACAGGGAGATCATCACTTCCCTGGTCCTGTTGGTCACACTGCTGCTGACACAGGCCAGGATGCCATTGACCTTTTTGGCCACTTGGGCACATGCTCACTTATGTTTTTCAACCAGCATCTTCAAATCTTTTTCTGCTGAGACACTTTCCATCACTTTTCCCCAAGCCTGTAACTGCATGGGGCTGGTGGTGACCCAAGTACAGGGCTGTCACTTTATACTTTGCTTTATTGACGGTCACACAATTGACCTCGACCCATGGATCCAGTCTGCCCAGATCCCTCTGTAGGGCCCTCCTACTCTCCAGCAGATCAACACTCTTGCCTAATATCATGCTGGCTGTGAACTGTCTGAGGGAACACTTGATCCCCTTGTCCAAATTATTGATAAAGATATTGAACAGGACTGGCACCAATACTGAGCCTTGGGGAACCCCAGTCCACACTGGAGCAGGGGAGTAGGGTGAGGAGGAAGCAGTGGCAGACATGAATGATAAACTGACCAGAACCCTCACTCTTCATTTCCCATTCACCTATACCACCAGAGGGGAGGAGGTAGAAAAATTGGGAGTCAAGCTGAGCCAAGAATAAAAGGGAAGGATAGGGTGTTTTTAAGATTTGGTTTTATTTCTCATCATCCTACTCTGCCTTGATAACAAATTAAATTCTTTTATCCTGGGTCAAGTCTGTTTAGCCCATGACTGTAATGTCAACCCACATTTTTTTTGTTGTATTTCTCTCTGGCAAGCTGAGGATGGGAAAGCAATAGAGCAACTTTGGTGGGCACCTGGCATACAGCCAGGGTCAAACCACTACAAAAGCATAGAAAAAATGCCCTTTATAATGTATTAATATAATGTATTCAATTCAATTTATAAGCTGGTTTAAGTGTCTCAGTTTTGGGCCATTCTAGAAGACCAGACACAAGCAATGCTTTTTTAATAACTTTCTTCCTTCAAAGATATCCTCTATATTTCAACTTTTATGCTTATTTTTTACATTTCTCACCTCCCTCCTGCATGCCAAATGGAGCAAAAAGTACCCTTAAGGTATATCAGAAACCACAAAAACATATTTAGTCTTGGAGTAATTTGAAAAAAATCCTTACGTGGTTCCAACAGAGCAGTTCTCAAGCCAAAGCTTCAATAGCATGTATTTAACTTACCTAATGAAATATACTGTGGTCATATTATTTTTGCTGAAATAATTGTGCACTGCTCAATTCCACTGCCTCTCTGGCATATTCATGTATAAAAGCTGTTGGTATAGAGCCTTCTAACGTCTATTTATTAATAATCAACTTATTTTGACCTCTCCCTTCTTGTTCTAACCTAAAAGTCTAATTTTAAAATTAACTCAAACCAGTCATGTCATCTTTTAATCATAAGGAGCTTGTTCCTGATAAGGTGGTTGGTTAAAGGTCAAAACCTCTATGTCAGTTAAAATAAACATGTAATTAGAGCAAAGGTATTATTTTGAGGTTCTGACTGCTTTGAGATTATCTCATGAAGTCTTGATTTTACCCTCAGTGAAAAAAATCAAAGGGAAGAACTTTTGTATTTCATGGGGCAGGTAACACTTGGTCTGGATACTGTCACAGAGGAGTGACAGCTCCTGCCCTGCAGCTGCCAGGATCTAATTACACCTAGGCTCAAAAAGAAGGAATTGTGCAGCTGTGTGGAATTAGGAAGACTCAAATTGTACCCCATATAGACCTGAAGGCTTGTGGGGGTATCAAGGAGTGATTATTGTAATTTTCTAATGGTATTGGAGCAGGGATAAGGTAAGGAGTGTGTGTCTGAATGCAGTTATTTTAACTGACTTCAGAAGTGACAAATCACAATGTGCCTAAACTGTCATGGTGGGAGTTGACCAGATCCAGGTTAGACTGGAGGCCAAAGGAGCTTGCAGCGCTCCCAAGTCATGTTTCCAAAGGAAAGTATTTTGTACGCTGACATTGTAACCGAGAGTACATGGAGCACGCAGTGGGAAGATAAGGATCAGAGTTGAGTCCATGCTTTACAGAGGCATCACTGAGCTGCAGGATGTAGTAAGATTCCTTATTCTGCATTTCCTCACTGGCCTTCCCACTGCACATGTCAAAACAGAGAAATGATGAAGCCCATCATACTTTTGGTTTTAATTGGGTAGGCAGAGCATACGTTTCTTTAAAACAGAAATCATGGAGATAAGCTCCAGAGGTTAAGAACTTCTTTCGCATTTGTTGGATCAATAAATGTATGTTAACCAGCAGGAGGCAAAAGATCACCTCCTTTTAGAAGGACTCATCAGCATGGACCTCAATGTGTATTAACACTGCTGTATGGCTTTGAGATTGAAACTGCTGTCATGTCTAATCATCTTGAAATGAAGGTAGGGAGTTTGCATCAAGATACTTGCATATCCCAGTGCTAAGCAGAAGAGATTGGATCCAGATAGCCAACTCTTGACCAAGAAGAGGGGAAAAAAGTATGTGCTTTGCTTTTCCTTGAAGTAAAGTTATGCAAGTATTGTATGAAATTTTTTATGTGTATAATTTCTTACACTTAGAAAAAAAAACTACTCTGTAGTCCAGGAGGGCTTCCAGGTAGAAGCTATAACTTTTCAGTTTAAACTTCATTAATTTTGAACTTTATCATAATTTTAAAAAAACCTGGCTCCAAGATGAACTTTTTTTAGTTTTCTTTCCTCTACAGTTACAGTTTTCTTGATAAGAAAGCACTGCCATGTAAATTATTTTAATAGTCCCCCATTACTTGATTAAGTGTCTAATTTATAAGGGGTTTGTGTATTTAGGCACCATACAATCTAGGAGCAAATGGCCTTTATAGAGTTTTTGGATTGATTACAAATATTTTGCTATCTGAAAGGTCTTTTACCCTTTTGCTAGGAAGCTCTTCCTCTCTGCTTATTTTTATTTAAGGGTTAACACCAAAACTTAGAGAGGTTAATGCTTTCCAAAAATAGATTCCTGCTCTTTGCTTTTTATTCCCAGGAATGTTCCGAGGAAGAATATGCGTTTCCAGGAAGACAGCACAGGAGAACTGTTTTTGCAGTTTGTTACTGCAAAAGCATTATAAATATTACTGACTTTTGCCCAGTTTCTGCAGTCAGACTATTTCATGCAACGAAGGCTGTCTTGTTCTTTAAATACAGTCAGATGCAAATAGAATTGCCAAACGAGCTATTGCATAAATCAGTGCTTTGAACTTCCTTCTCTCATTGTTCACTAACAATGTAACAGCAGCTGAGACCAGATGCTCAAGGAGACAAGCGACAAAGAAGAGCTCATACGTTATTTCAGACTTGATCAGTTAACATTTATCTTCTTGCTAAAATCCTTTGGGCTTTATCTGTTTATATCTAATTGAAGAAAATGGAATTGACTGAGAGAATGAGGCTTTGGCAGGTGGTTTGGTTTAGAATCATAACCACTGCCAATACTGGCTTCATATTGCTTAGTTAAGATTAATTTGCTTTTCCTGAGGCCATTTAGATTACAGGTTTAATTCTGATGTTAATCTTCTCTCAAAACTTGTCTCTAATTTGCAGAAATGACCCTGTTCGTTATTCAAAGTCAGGATGCTTCTTTATGATTATGGTTATGGTTATCTCACTACCAAATTTCATCCAGGTAAAGATGTAAGTTTCAAATCACAAACAACTTTCCTCTAGTGTTTGAAATGCTTCATCTATTTAAAAGAATGTCTGGGTAATACTGAAAATACGGTGAAATACTTTTCTAGCTAAGTTTCTGAATTGTTATACAGTTCATGCCAGCTTAATTTACAAAAGAAGCCATTACTTGCCCTGACACCTAAGTAACTTTCTAAGAAGTCATATTTGCTTAGAATACTACGCAATTAATCAATAATTTGAAACAGAATGCTTTATAGAGTAATAAGATTCTGTCTAAAATTCCACACTTCATGGAAAATCTCATACATTTACATAATCATTTTACCTGAAGTACTCTCAGATCACTAAGCTGTTTTCCAAAAAAAATGAGTCTCAATTTTCTTTATGATTTTCAATATTTTTCTTAGGATTAGGAGGCTAGGTCCCAATTTAACCACCCTGAATATAGTGAGGATAATTCCCTGATTTGATGCCAGGAATTAACCTAACTAAAACATGGTCATCAGCACCTAAATCAAACTTTGGTCTTCAAATTCAGAAATTTGTAAGTATTTAATAGGTAGCCTAATGTCTTTTGTTGTTATCACTCTTTTCAACAATTGATCAATGTGATGAGTGATCAGTAATATGAAGCACTAGCAGTAATATGGATACATGTAGTAACATTTTTGTAAAAGATGCACTTCCTTTTTGAGAATGTTTTCAAAAAGGGAGCTGCTGAGAAAGTAATTCTGTGCAGTAAATTATAGTTTCTGCAAGCAGAAATTCCTTTATAAACACTACTGATTAATAATCAGTAATAGGTGAAGAGACTATGTCATAATTCCCTTCTATGAGTTATATGAAATATATGAGTTATAATAGAAGTAACTTCTTAAGATATAATATCTGAGTGTAATTGTGATATTTTCAACGTCAGTACCATTAGTGAACCTGGTTTTGTCAATTCAGCCAGTCCAACAATGGAAAACTGTGCTAATAGTATCTGGGAGATAGAATCTAAACATTACATTGAATTTTATTTACCTTAGTATTTCACATTGTCTTTAGTAACATTTTTCTCTATTCATATCCTCTTAAAATAGCGTAATTTAAAATATTATATTTATTTATATAAATAAATGCAGGTGGGTAATTTATGTAAATAAGTAGGGGTTTTATACTGTGCAGTCTTAGTTCAGGAGTAACATAGGACACTCCTAAAGGAACCAGAATTAGAACACAGGGTTTGACTGGAAGGCAAAAGGAATTAAATTTAAACAACAAGCTGTAAAATCAGAAGGAGTCTGGATAGCAGAAAAGTATAAGAGCATTGGGTATGCACACCCAGGGCTAAAGAATAATGACCAAGAGATATGAGGAAAGCAGTTCTAGGAAAGGGATACCATATTTCCACAGGTTTCAAACTTTACTATGTTACCAAAGGATGGAAAAGAATTTTTAGTAAATGGCTTTAATTTTTTTTGTATTCTTTCTAGATAGATGTTTACATAAAATCACAGGCTTTGATGTATACTTCTGATTGTTTCCACATTCTCTTGCTTTCCAAAGAGTTAGAGATTAAAAAAAAAAAAAAAAAAAAGATCTTTTTCATCTATTTCTTCATCTATAGTCTCCCAGCAATTCATCCTAATGTATTCAGCAAAGTTTCGGTGATAAACCATGTGTTAAATGGCATGGATCATTTTAGCCTTGAAGGCTTGGGAAAGATTTGTTTGTTTGTTTGACTTGGTTTGGCTTGGAGTTTTTGTTAGCTGGTATGATGTTTTTTAAAATATTTTTTTTCTGTATCATGGACCTTTTCCTCTCTTAACTATTTTAAACTGTCTCAGTGACAATCATCAGGGGATGGCAGAGTAATTTCAAATCCTAACTGAACTGTGCCGAAGTTTGGGAAAAATACTTTTGCCTATATATTTAAATTTTAAATCATTGGGTGAATTCAATTGTTTTCTTATCACAAATGAAAAGGTTTGTGTTCAGCAAAGGTCATCTGGCTTACATTCGTACATCAGGGAAAGTCTGTTTGAAATGTAATATCAGGTTTCTGGGGCCACTTGAGCTGCCTTAGGACAAAAGGTTTCTGCAATCCAAACTATCTCTAAAAAGGTAGTGTTATACACATACTAAATAATAGATTGCTTCAGATTTGACATCAGTATGACAAACCATTACTTGGAGTGCTCTGAGGCGTGCCAAAGTTCCCTTCGTTTACTGATAGTTTTCCTAATGTAACATTTCTCTTCACAGGATTAACATTTCTAAAGTGATGGTTTTAAAGCATCTTGTCAGGTAGGATGTGAAAGGACAGGAGTCCTGCAGAGAAGGACAGTTCTCTTTTCTGCATTTCTCATATATTTGCATAAATATCCCTCTTCCTTCTAACTCAGTTCATCAGCTGCATTTAAGTCATCTCCCTGCTATAAAGGCAGTTATTTAATTATTGTTGCTGTCATTCTCTGCCATCCCCTAATTTAGTATTTAAATTCCTAGCTCTAAATGCAGTGGTTTCAGTAATATCAGCAGGGCCAAAGCTAGACTAAAACGAAATAGAGAACCCTGCAAGATTCAATTAGTTTTCTCCCAGATGCTGCAGCTCGTCTCCCACACTGTTAAAAATCTTCTCAGCTCATTGAGTATAGCTGGCACTGTCCTGTTGAAGGTGAGATGCAGCTATGCAGAAACTGTATGCTCTGCTACATAGGATTGCATGGGTCATTCTGTATCCATGTGGATCCTTTCAGCAGCTGGAGAAATGGACTGTACAAGGTACACCCTAGATGACAGAATGTTTAAAACAGAGATTGTTTTTAAAAGAAAGAAGAGGAGATTGTTTTTAAAAGAAAGGAGGGGAAAAAATGAAGATCAAGTTTCAACCTGTGGGAGCCAGGAACTCCAAGTACCTCTCTTAAATAATAGAGAGAGGCCTAAGCAATTGTTGTTTCATTGATTGGAGACACAGCTAAGCCATACTGCTGGTATTGATTTCTTTAGGAAATACCACACAAATCTGTCTATAAGTGGTATGATATCTTCTTTTCCACTGACTATGGAACAGCTGGAGAGGTCTGCAAAGCTGCATAGCTTTCTCTAGAAGATCACAAAATTAATGAGCTCAATGTGTGTGTATTCACGTGTGCCTCAATGAGATAACCACAAGAAACTTTATTCCAAAGGAGGGTAAGGGTCTAAGGACCATTTAAAATTCCTAAAGTCTTGAAGAGTATTAAAGAAATCTAAAAAAACAACCTTTCCCACTTGGCTCATAAATCTTTGACTTTTGAAATACTTCTAGCTAATAGGTTTCTTTAAAAGGGCTGGAGACCTTTTGTTCATCTGGTGATTCTGATCAGTTGAAAAATGCATGGTTTTATCACACAGTCCATGTCCCAGTAAGATGCTTTTATTCAAAAATAAAATAAAACATATTTAAAATAAAATCAAGTGTTTAAAGCCCCAGCTGTCTGCTAGAATATATGACCATTGATCTGAAAACAAGCAACAGTACAAATAAATAGTTTTTAACAAATGTTAAAAACACAGATTATTACCTTATTGGTAAGAAGTTTATCTTCAAACCAATAACACACTGAGTTTGTACATCTGAACAAAAGCAAGCACTGACAGTTTGGCAACTCATGAGCACAAGGGAGACAAGAAAGCTTTCAAACTCCTCCAGAGCTGTGATGCCTATGTGTACTGAGAAGCTTGCTGAGGAGAATGTATCCTCCTGAACACATATAAATAATCTCACTTTGATGGTATCAAGTATGACTGTTTTGGATTGCTTAATAAAAGTTTCTGCCAACATTCTGTTTACAAATATCTCAAATCTAAGAAGGGTTTAAAGATGTGTGGGCTTAAGTTTGTTCTGCAGTCTGAAATCAGAGCCAGAACCCAAATGCCATGACTTAGGGAGCTTTTTTATCTAGCTACAATTAATCACAGACAGATGCTTATGTCCTGCTGAAATCTATATTTATACCACCCTTAAAGAGGACCTGTAAGAAAGCTGCCTCCCACTTACCTTCCATCTGCAGAACCATAATGTGGATATTGAAAGCTGTCTCTCATGAGACCCGTTGACATTACTTGCAGCCACGGCACATTAAAAAATCAGTAATAACTTTGGCTATTCCTGTTTGGCATGGCACAATGGCAAAATATGTTGCTGTTTTGATATGCATCAATTATTTGAAGGAAAAGACCAATAAATCCATATACTATGAAGACACCAACTAAAATTTCACAAGCAGAATGAGTCTGGGTACTGAGAGATCATGAGACCAGAAACAGAGATTTTCCAGCAGGCTACTAAGTCCTGAGAATTTAAAGACTGCATAGAACCTATGTAGCAGATGGAAAAAGATTGTTGCTTGCTTCTCATTACCTTGTATAGGATGAGAGAAATTGCTACTAGACAACTACTGGGAACCATCATTACTTTTACTTTTTTGGAAGAATGGCCACACAATAGCTGCCAAAATAAAAAAAAAAAAATCTTCTTTATCAAACTGCCTAGAATGATAAAAGATGATTCTAACTTTATTAGACTGCAGGCCACTGTGTTCACTAAACCTGTTTGGCAATGCCATGAGTAAGAAATTCTAAATAAGAGGGAAGCGATACGAGGAGCTACAGAGGTCACTTGGTTTTTTCCACCTAAAGAGGAGACTTAGCGGACATCTCATCACAGAATAAGCTGAATTGGAAGGGAACCAAAAGGGTCACTAAGTCCAACTCTTCCTGCACAGAAGAGCCCCAAGAGTCACACCATGTGCCTGAGAGCATTGTCCAAATGTTTCTTGAACTCTGTCAGGTTTTGTGCTGTGAGCACTTCCCTAGGGAGCCTGTTCCAGTGCCCAACCACCCTCTGAGTGAAAAACCTTTTTCTAACAGACAACCTAAACCTCCCCTGACACAACTCCAGGCCATACTCTTGGGTCCTGCAACTCTTCACCAGAGAGAAGAGATCAGTGCCCGCCCCCTCCGCTTCCCCTTATGAGGAAGCTGTGGAATCCAGAGAGGTCCCAGCTGACTGGAAGTTGGTGAACATTGTCCTGATTTTCAAGAAGGTCAAGAAGAAGGACTCTGGAAACTACAGTCCAGCTAATCTCATTCAGCACCTGGTAAAGTTATCCCTCACAACTGAGGATATTCTATCATTCTATAAAATAATGTATTACTTTTTAAACTAAGATACATTCTGAAAGGTGTTCTAAAGAAAGACCAAGAATGTACTGATGAATACTTACATTTGATCCACAACTTAATGGAAAACATGAGGTTTAATCATATATTTTTCTGTATAATTGTCTGTATAATATCATATGTTAATATATTTCAGTTGTGCTATTTCTCATCTGATCTGTTTAAAGTATATGTCAGCATATATTCCCATCTTCAGTGCTAGTTAGGACTAACATAATTATCTTTGCCTTGCTTTCAAAACAGGCTTTTCTTGTAAGAAATTTTGTTTGTTAGCTGGAAGGAAGACCTAGGCTTCTCAGACATATAAATCTGACATTTTCATGATAAGGCAGAAAGTTGGTTTCATGATTTTTAATGACTAGTTTTCAACCTAGCAAATTCAATTTCCTGTTCTCAGCAAGTCTGCATTATTGAATACTCATAGATGAAACATTGTAAACAAAGTAGGATAGGTTCAGGATTTTGTTTTCAACAACCTATGGTGGAAAGTTTGCCTTTTTGAAGTTATAGGCTCAAGCCAACTAACTAACTTTTTCACAAATCCTGCCTAAATTCCTGCCTAAATCTACCAGATTTTATAGTAAGGCCATACCTGAACATTATTCTTATTTCTATCTTAAAATAGTGCTTAGGATCACTGGTAATGGATAAAACCTCTCTGCATTTGTATCTAGACAAACAGAAAAAAGTCAATTCTTCTATCTTCTAGCAAGCTTATGCCTCTATGTATGTGTCCTTTTATTGAACATTGCCTGAATTTCTGGTTCTCCCTAGTCAAAAAAACCCCAAAAAACTCTTCAGTGTGGAAAGGAGCAGTTAAGTAGGGAATCGATTCCTAATTCATACAGACCAACATTTTCCTTTTGAATAAAATAACTAGGGAGTAATGAAAGTAAAAATTGATGGTGTGAAAAAGACAAAATGAGGCACGATATGTATAGATAGACTTTGACACAAAAATTTGTGGAAGATAAAAATTTCAAAAATATCTAGACATATTTCTGAGGAAAAAAACCCTTCATCTAGGGTTATTAAACACAACAGTGGTTGACTGTGAGGAATGTGACATTCCACCTATCTTACGGAATTCCAACTTGTTAGTGTGGGGAGAATTGAAGAAAACACTGCTACAGCCTGTCCTTCTCCCATTATCTCTTATCATCCATTCTCCTATTGTAAAAATGAGAGTTGGATAGATGGTTCCTTTCAGTCTGACCTGGAAAAGCCATCCTTTCATCTTATTTTCCTTTTATAATATGCTATATCTTATTTTCCTTTTATAATATGCTATATCATCACATATGTAGAGTGAAATACCATATTTGCTAGCACCATGCACATGCGAGTAGATGTGCCATAGTCTATTGTTCAGGTAGATACATGGGCACACCAAGAGAGTTTCTAGTTCTAGAAGATCATGGGAAAAAGAAATATCTGCTCTGCAGTGCAGTTCCTACATCCATATTGTCACTATATCCAGACAGAGCAGCATCTCACTTCAACTAAAGTATTGAAGGGTTTCTTTTCCTTCTCAAAATTAGACCAATATCACTTATATTCAGTCATATTACTGTGAAAACCAGACTAGCCTTTAAGAGACACAATACCTCTCAGAGAGTCCTATGCTTATCCTAGGTTTCTCATACAGATCTGGAGGAGAGATAACTTGGAAGGAAGCCATGCCTACACTGACAGTTGTTTTCTCAGTGTATATAGCCAATGGTAGCTGATTGAATTGTCTGGATTAGTGATGAACTGCTTTAGCTGCCTGCAGGTGTATATGCTAAGCACCTCAGAAATTTATGAAGTTTTCTTCGCATGAAGATAATTACAATTGTTTATTTTTTTTTACAGACTTAAGTGGTAGCAATTCACAATATATTCCATAGCAGAAATAAAATGTGAGTTTCATTCAGATACATATTAAGGAGCCATATGCTTAAGTAAATATTTTTAAGTTCATCTCCACAAAGAATGCATCTTTTTTTTTTTGTAAAGACCTCATCACTCAGCTCTTTTACATAGTCAATACTACATATACTTATCTATAAATGTATTATATCATAGGAATTTTTCAGAATAATGAACTATTTTAGGTATTTGATTTATGAAATTGGAATAGTTTGCTCTGCTACTAAGAGACTGTATGTATTAAAATCAAGCCATGTGTTTCAAATAAACTTACTGCAGTAACTAGAACATTTGTCATGGCACCTATCTAGCCATGAATTTGTCATGTCTTTTCACACAGATGGACTGAAATAATTTAAATCAGAGAGCTTTGTTCCTTTCTTCAGTTTAAAATGCTTGATCATGGAGGTAGAAAGTGATCAGGGAGTACAGATTCTGATATCCTATCAAAATTGTGTATTTCCACATCCAATTATACACATTATATAAATAAAAATTAAATTGGCACTGGATTTAATGGCAAACCTTTTAAATTCATGCACAGCAGTGTTAGTGAGTTTCTTGTGGCTTGTTGGTTTGCAGAATTGGGAGGGTTTTCCAAATATGACTGCATTTGTTCCACCTATTTGCAGTAACATTGCCTCATAGCATAACAACGATAATTAATCACATGGGAAAAGTAAAGCCAAAAGGAAAAGTGTCTCTGTGTTTGCCTGCATGTTATCCTCTGAGGACGAGTTCAGTTGCATGTACATCAATATATCCATCGACATAGAGCAGAATACTCATAAATACTCAGCCAAGAATAATAATGCTTTAAGCAGGAAGGAAACATGAAATTCCAAAAGAAAGACTTTTTTTCCCCAGACCTGTATTCATTTTTGGCACTGACTAAATTTATTTATGGCCCTTTGGGCCATGTTACTCCTACATTAGTATCTTAAAAGCCTTGCCATTTGTGTTATCATAGCATTTGATGTGGCTAATATGATATAAAAAAGTCCTGTAATGATTTACAGATCTGGAAGACTCTGTCCAGCCAAAATACGAAGAAAAAATAGCCAGACAAAGAGATTAATATGAACCCTCTCTTTGTGGCTTCAACACTGTCCTGTTTTAAAAGCTATTTTAACTTTTTCCATACTTGAAGAAAGTTTGTCTGAAATCATTGTTATGATCTAAATAAGGAGAAATCCCTAATGGAGTATGTAATTTTTGGCTGAATCTTCTACTTTATGTTAGAAATACAAATTCAGGGGTTAAATTTTTGGGTTTGGCTGCTTTGAAGGTTTGGGGTTTTTTAACTACTTTGGAATTTTGAGAAGGAGCTAAGTGATTAAGAGCAAAGGATAGGTATTTGAACTCTAAAAAAACCCATATAAACCAGTTTAGATCTCATTCTGTCTCATATTCCTGCTATACAAGTAAATTTGAGTGAAAGAAAGCGCTGTATAGGGATGCAAGGGAAAATATGAATTATACTGTTGATTCCATAAACAACCAATGCAAAATATTGTTTGACTCTGACTGGGAAATAAATATTAGCTTGTCTTTTAATTTTGAAGCTAAAACTATCAGTTCAGACTAGACCTCCTATCCTTCTGATGACATTCCAGCAATAAAACTCATTCAGAATTAGTTTGGTGGCACAGAAATTTTACTCTGATGTAAACCTTGGCAGAATTAATTCTGGCACCATCAGACCATCTTTCCCCTGGTCACAGTGGAGGAAAAATGACATATATGAAGTATAAGCTCACAAGTAAGTTATACTTTAACTTAAATGTATGTTAAAAGCATGTGACAGCTATTGACATCTCATCACTTGAAAAGTGGTACTACTGACAGTACAAGCCCTCTACATGAGCTAAATTTAATTAAAACCACTAACATGCTTGAATGGATATGATCATGAATCATAAAATTCAGTATGCTTGGATTTTAACCAAAACTAGTCTTAGCATAAATAGTAGCCAGATATTATACCTATTCTGAGAATATCTTGCATCTGGAGATGGAAGTTCATATATATGTCTATAAATGTATGCATGCATGCATACACAACATTTAAGAAAAAAAATACTGAGCATGGCAAAAGGAGATGGAACTACGTTATGCATTACCAAATGTGTGGCAAAATGCACAGGAAGGAGTTAGAGCTAAAAGTTTGATTTGAATTGAAGCTGCTGGATAACTAGACTTCACTATACCTATGTCTCACAAACTGTGCACTTAGCACTTTCTTGTTTGTTGTATCTTCTCAATAAATGTAACTGACAGATTGATTTTGATGTGAAATATGGGGGTCTAGGGAAATATCTGGGGTCTAGGTTGTCTGTATTAAAAAGCAGAAAACCTTATGAAAGGTATAGAAAGTAAGGGGTCAGAAAACAATATAGGATTAATATGGTTATCCTTCCCACACATAATATTTTCCAATGTATAGTCTGTGCACTTAGCATACATAACTCACTGCAGAACTTACAGAATCATGTCATATGGAAGGAAGTTCCTGAGACATCCAGTCCAACCTCGTACTAAAACAGTGTCAGTTAACAGAGGTTGCTCATGGTCTTGTCCAATTGAGTTCTGAATATCTCCAAAGAAAGAGATTTGACTTCTTCCAAAGGTTGAAAAGGGAGAGGGAAAAATCCAAATATCTACTCAGAATTATCCTTCTTGTAACTTCTGTCTATTGCTTCCCATGTTATCACTATTTACTTCTAAAAAACATTGGCTTTGCCTTCTTTACAGTCTCCTGTTGTACAGTCGTAGTCAGCAGTAATATCTCCTCTAACCTTAAGTTTGTACAAAGACAATTCCCTTGGCCTTCCCTTCTATGTCATTAGCTTCAAGCCCCTGACCATCCTTTACTGTCACGCTGCAGCAATATTTACTATCTGCTTTTCAAGACTTGGTAGTTTGGGAATATTATCTGGCTGGATAGTTCTCAGGCAACATCATTTTAAAACGTGAAGATGAGACAGAGGCATAACCTCATCTCTCCCTTCCTCTTTCTGCAGAACCTGGATAAAGGTCAGCAAATTACTGTAATTTGGCAGGATGGTATTTTGGGTTCCATGATGAAGAACGTCTGCACCAAAACCTAGAAGTTCTTGGCTCAATTAAATTTTTGACGTGTGCTGTTTATTTTGTCAAGATAATTTCTGAAGTTTAACTTTTCTTCTCTTAACTATGGTATTAGCATAATACTAATGCACAAAGTACAGATTTAATTTAATTTTTTTGGGGTTTTTTATTCATTTTTCACCATTAATGGTGTTTTCTGTGACTGGCACTGAAAACTTGAAGGTCTATCAATTCAGAACTTGAGGATTTACCCAAAGCATGCTGAACTAGTATATGAACCAGAGTTGAGAAACTAATCTGTGCTTCTTGAAGTATCCTAAGTATTTTAGGGAAAAGAAGAAAAACAAAACCAAAAAAGCCCACAGTCTTTGTTAGGAGTTCATAAGATTTATGTACATTTTTGCATTTGCCAAAATGATGTCTCCAGAAGATTCTTTTGGTATTGATGTGTCAGTAGCTTAAGTACTTCCTAGATTTAAGATTTCTATTATCAGGTATCTTAATTAAGATCCAACCTGGATTCCATGGTAGCATGGGTAGATCTGATAGCCTGAGGCAATAAAGACCAGTCCTATAAACTGTAAGCTTTGGAACCTTTCCAGTCATCTCTAAGATACTTCTCAGTTTTAAAGAAGCAAGAGCCATAGTTTGTTTTTCTGTTTCCAAACCCATTTTGCCTATCTTTGGTGAGGGGGGAAAAAAACCACCCAAAAACCAGGACAATACAGGAATGCAAACCATGTACAGGTGACATGTAAAAAAGTAGTGATTGGATTCTCAATGAGATTCAGATTGATGCAAATCATGACAGGAACTCTGCAGGATAATGTCTCTAGCACTACTTTCTTTTCTTTATTTTTTTTAAAATATAATTCAATACTTCTTGGAAGTCTCTTGGGACATTGACAAACACTGCAAGAGTGGAGTTCTATACAGATGGTATCATTTGTATAGGTATTTAATTTACTGATTAAGTTC
>VWZV01007099.1:33462-50925 GCA_013397155.1 Irena cyanogastra | reverse complement strand
CATAAAAGCAGGATTGTTCAGGGAATTACTCTGATGTAGTAGAATGTGCACCACACGGAAGCTGTCTAGAAAAATCTACTTATCCTCAGACTAGGATGCACAAAGGTATGTATACTTTTGAAATTTCAAATCATCTCACTTGTCACATCTCTGCTTTTTTCCTAACACATAGAAGATGTGACATAATACAGTTTCATTTTTCCTCCAGGGGACATCAGTCATATATTTTTAAACTAGGTATGGCTATTCATTCCCATCTGGCTTATTTTTCCTTCCACTTATCTTAGACTCTTGCTGTCATGTTCCAGAGGTGTGACTCTGTTCTTCTATCAGAAAACTGATTCTATGTGCTATATAAATAATTTGTAGCAATCTTGGTCCAAGGTCTTCTCACCATAAATTGCATAACATCTTAACATTAGATACTTAGTCCTAAATTGGACATCTGGCCGCCTGAGGTTCTGTTCAGTGGGGAGAGGCACATTCAGAGCATGATTCAGATTTCATACGCTTTAAAGAAACATCTGAAACAGCTCATTTCTCTACATTAACAACACAGACAGCCTACAGCAATCATGCTCTTAATTTAGTCATGTACATTAAAGCAGCTAAGTAGAATGAATCTAGGCCAAGCTGTCTGTGTGCACATAGCACTGGAGTCACAGTCATTTGTACATGGTACCCTGCATTCCATTAATGCTCTATTCATCAGGGAACATTTGCAATTTCACCCGTAACATTAGCATTTCACGTTAAAAAACTGAGAGAATATCACTCTCTCATGAACATGGAACTTTCAAGTACACAAATTCGTAGCAAATAACTCTAATGTAAAAGAAGAACAAGCATATTATTGTATGATTACACTTGGGGGTACAGCAAAAGCAAATGAATGTAGCTACACTGTGTTGTGCTCAAAGGACATCCAAATCTGTATGGAATTTTTAAAATCTTATTAGAGAAAAACATAGACCTCTTCCTTGCTAACATGAGCTCAAGATTTTTTGCAACTGATCAAGTAGAATCAAGAACCAAACCCCAGTATTTATATATTGTGTACTTGACAGCTTCATAGTCTATGGACTAAAATATTTCTGTTGGCTTAACACACACATAAGGCGTGGAGAGATGGTGCAAAGTCAAAGAAGAACAAAATATGGGTTATACGCCTCTCTCTTTATCACAATATGTCATAACAGAAGTTGGGTATTAGTAATACTTGTTTTGAGTTTATATGCATTGACCCATATGCCAATGAGACATACAAATCAATCATCAATGAGTTTATAAGGCTTCATAAATGTGTGTAAAGAGAATACCTGCTGCTGCTTGTCTGGTGTCTCTCCTAATATGCCAACAGATTAATCAGTAAATTCTGCATCTAACAATAGCCTTATTGCAATTATCCTAAGTGTCATGTTAGGGTAAAGTGAAAAATCCCACGGGATCTATGCGAAATCAAGCCAAGCAGCATTTCTGATTGCCAGGAAAGTGTGGGATTTTAACAAAAAATATCTTGATATTCTGTCAAGATTTCATCCTGTATGTTAACATTTAGCTAAATATTCCACAAGGGCTGACCTGGTTGTGTATGTGGTATTGTTTAGGTCTTCATTCAGTCACATATAATTTGGTAGATTTACTTCTGGGTACTGCTTTGTATTGAGTGTGTAAAGAGTATCTGTACCTTCAGGGCATGACTTGTGCCATATCAGCAA
Organism: Irena cyanogastra; assembly: GCA_013397155.1. Taxonomy (NCBI): domain Eukaryota; kingdom Metazoa; phylum Chordata; class Aves; order Passeriformes; family Irenidae; genus Irena; species Irena cyanogastra. The sequence goes on along the minus strand of VWZV01007099.1, from coordinate 49,207 downwards.
GCAACTATTAAAACAGATATTTTTAAATTTGGCTGATGCAAGCACGCATGATAACATACCACAGGCATCATAATCTCTTAGGATTGTTTCAGGAGATAGATAATTACAGAGTCTCTTCTTGGTCAGTCTGGACTGATTTATTACCCCCTTAAATTTATGCTAAAATAGATAGCGTGTGTGTTTTCAATTTTGATTACAATAAAGGAAAATGAAAGAACCAAGTTCTAAAAGACAATTTGTAAAGAGATTTGACAACTGTGTTGTCTCCCTAGAGAGTAATGTTCTTTCCTCATGTCTCCCTCCACTGCAAACACAAACACATCACAACTCACTTTCATTCCCAAGTCCCTGCAATCCAGATTGCAGCTATCTTGAGACTGACACTATTGTTCCATTCTTTTCCATTCAATACTTGTGCCTCAAATCCTTACACCCTGAGATTCCATCTGTAGCTGCTGATAGACACTGTGCCCTCATTGTCTCCTCCACAGGCAGTGATCCCTAAATCTCCTACAGTCCATGTGCATTTACATTGCTGTTCCAACATCCTCAAATTCATTAACTGAGGACACTGCTCTCTGTTCAGGAAATTTGATCTTCAAGTGCATCTACAGGAATTTATTCCATATAAATTCACTTGGATTATTATTAAATACAGAGAAGGGGTAGTCAAATGGAGGAGAACTTAGATGACAGCCACAGCATGTGGACTGTGAACTGCAGGCAAACTTTGGCCCCATTCATCTCCTGTCCACCCATTCCTTTTCTGTGGCTCATAATAAATGTTACATTTTTCATGAGGTTGACCTGGAGGGGAAGGGGGAGAAAAAGGCTGGTCAGAGTTCTTATTCTGCTTCCCACACTTTCTCCCACTCAGAGATAGTGAGTTCCCACTCTCCTACTTCCTCATCCTATTTTTAGAACTGGTACAGACCCACCTTTGAACTACTAAAATGCCTTTGCAGTCATAGGAAAGATATTTCACATACCTTTACGTCTGTTTTCCTTCTCCATGCTTCATGCTCTTAGCGCTTCAGATGGATGACATTCTTTAGAAAGACATGGCTTATGCTGCTTTTAGAACAAGAGGGCTCTGATCCTTTACTGCAGGTTAAGTGAAATGCAAATAATAATTGATAATGTTGTCACACTATTTTCAGATGATCTAATCACAGATGAACAAGAAAAGGGTTTGTTGCTGTTGTTTCACTTTATTCTTAGGGCTTATATAAACACCAAAAAAGTTGCTTTGCTGTAATCTGGATAATCAGGGTAAGAGACTTTTCAGAAGCTTTCCAGTTAGTCCACTTTCCTTCTTTTCTATGGATGCCTCACATCCTTTTGCTCACTACCAGAAAACTGTGAAGGTCATCTTCTTATTTTATGGATAATGAGAAAAGGAAGTGTCTCTTTTGAACTTATAAATACACTTGTGGAGGTGAGCAGATAGCAGCAGCATTTGTAGGTTGGAAATTTCTAGGGAGGCAAATGAAGAGGACAAAGTCAGTTAGTGCTATCAGCAGCAGGCCCAAACAGCAGCAGGAGGTTTCCTGTGCACCAGAGCTTACACTGATAACTAGCTAGCTAATGAAGCAGCTGCTAATATAATAGTAATTTTTTTTGTCCTCCCATGAATATTCTACTTTCTAATTCTATTCAGGTGTCAAGCTAAGATGACAGAGAGTTTCCAGTGGCTGAATTGATGTAGGGTGAGAAAGGACATCAAAAGAAAACGAAATTATACCTTAACAGAGAAAAAAAATTCCGATTTTGCTCACACTTACTGAATTTAATATATACACTGGGTTTCTTAGAGGAGTATTAAAGGCAGTGCAGGATCTGTATATGAATGTATCATATCAGTTTTCCCAGCTGAAAACCGTAAACAAGAGATGATTCCTAATAGAAATTTACTTATAACACTACAATGAAATTTATGAAGAAAAAAGGCATTATGATTCCTTGATTCTGCCTTCCCATGTAGTTCAAGCAAATTTTTGATCAGCAAAGATGAGAAGTCTGGAAAGAGGAATATAGCATCTGACTGCGTTAAGAAAATCTCTCCTTACAAAGGCAGAAGTTTTGCAATCAGATAAACCCAAAGTTTCATATAATTCGAGGAAAAATTATCTAATTTGGCTTCAGGAAAGTTGGTACATAGAAATTTTGTTATCTTAATAATCTATTTACCTGACTATGGTAGTGGCTCTCTGGTCACAGAGAGCAACAGTTTCCCAGGTAGCGTTTCTAGGAAAAGTTGTGAGAATCTCAGAGAGAAGAATCATAAACTCCTTAACAAGTTGCACCTGGTGTTTGGGAACATGTGGAATGTGTTTACCAAGGGATGGTTTCTTAATTAGCCAGTGGTGATGGTATTTTGACCAAAGGACCAATCAGGTCCAGCTGTACCGAACTAAGATATAAAAGGAAGACGTCTGAATAAAGTGAGCTATCATCATTTGCCTTCTGAGAGGTGTCTTGGAGTCTGTGTGTTCATGACTCACCAGCAACACCTGACTTTTCACTTCTAATGTTAAAAGGAAAGCAGAATCTTCATTAAAAAATACTATTTGAGTAGGTTACATTTCCTGACTATTTATGAACTCCTGATGGTGAAAAGAGCAGCTCTGGTACCTCTGGTCCAGATCTCTGTATGTCAACACCAATGCACCTAACCAAAGTCCCATCTGCAGAACTCCATCCCAGACCAGGTGTAGCCTCTACATGTAGCTCTGGTGCTACAGTGACTCAAAAGAAAAGTCTAGGTGGTTCAGGTATCCCATAATTCTTAGAATCATAACACTCATTGCAATATTTGAAGCTGTGCTAAACTACATCTGTTGAGATTTTAGACCCTATTTAGACGAATAAAGTATGTAAAGTTACAAAGCAGGCAACTCCTAGAAAAATATGTGTAATTTGAAATTAGTTTTATGGTGTTTTATCTTGTTTTTTTTTTTCAACACAATCTTCTTGTCTTCCTCATTAATTTGCTTCTTAGCTTATTACAGTGTTTTTATTATTAGCTTCCTCATTTTCATTATTAGCTTTCCTCCTTTCCTAGTACAGTGTGATTTCCACCAGGCTCAACCTTTGGCTAAGCTAGGCACTTTGACAATGTGAGGCAAAGTGTGATGGTTTCCCTAGCAATAAGAAATGCTTTAAACCTCAGAGTGCAAACGTTCACTCACACAAAATACATTTTCCTTCCGTTTAGTGGCTCGCACAAACTGCCGCCTCTTGCAAGGCATCGGATATTTGTTTCTGCGGGGAATTATGCAGACAAAATGAGAAAGGATGTTTGAAATTCTGCATACAGCTTATACAGGCAAGTTCAGCGCTATTCAGATTATCTGGGGCTAACTTGGAATATTGTCATTCCCCAGGACAGTTCTCTCTCAGCCAGCAGCAGGTGACATTGCATCCTGTGAACAAGCCTGCCTGGGCCACGGCTCATGGGCCTCAGCCCAATGCCAGCTGCATTAGAAGAAATTGACAGTGGGTGAATGTGTAATGCTGAGTAGCTACGGTAATGGGTGATGTCTGGGCCCTTTCCTGTCCAACAAAAATAGGTTGCAGATTCCTTTCTCTCCTCTGGGCACCTCTCATCAGGAGTTTTGGAAGGCCAGCAGTGGCCGCGCCGTTGTCCCTGAGGCAGCTCCGGAGTGAGCACGGGCACCTGCAACTCTCGGTGTGCGCTGCCACCCTGCCGGCTGTCCCCGCCGGACAGACACAGACAGACAGACAGACAGGCAGGGCTGCGGCCCGGGCCCCGCGGGACTGTCAGCAGGCGGTGCTGCTGGGGACGGACAGCTCCTCTGCAAGCGGCCGCACAGGCGGTGCGGGATGGAGCCGTGGGGCTGGCACAGCCGCTGGCAGCACCCAGGGCCTCCCAGCATGGCTCCCGCAGGAGCTGCTCCGGCCGCGGCCCTGAGCCACACAGGGTGTGCAACAGCAGCGACAGTGGAGGTGAGGTTGAGAAGGTCTCCGAGGAAAATCTGCAGGAAAATCTGAGCCACACAAAGCAAGAGGGACACTGGAGGCCCCAGCTGTATGAGCAGTGGAGGGTGGCTGCTGCAGTGGGGAAAGCTGGGAGCTGATTGATGGCTCCTAGCAGCAGAGAGAATGCTCCTAATCCAGCTTCAACCCCACTGCTGTGGAATAGGCTCAGTGGCAGCACTGGGGGACACAAGACCTGTCAGGGCCAGCTGATGATACCAATATCTACAGAAAGAAGAAAAGTTGAATGATAGTTTTAGGAGTCTTATTTCTGCAGAGGACTGTTACAAAATTTTGCTGTCCTGACCTGTTGTCTTTTGAGGTCTGTTGTTCCCAGGGGTCGGGAAGTGCAGTGTTGCAGTGACTGCCCAGCTTTGTCAGGCTGTCAGACNTCCCTTCCTCCCTTCCCCCCTTCCTTCTCTTCATTTTTGTTCTTGAATTAAGCAATTGGTTACTTATCTCCTGAAGATTATACAGCATTTTCAATCTTAAACAAAGCTGGACCTATCTGCCAGATAAGATTTACACATTTACAAGGATTCAAGCCATGAATCTCTCTTAGGTACATTCTGTTAGCAGCTAGTAAGAGCCTCTAATTGGCATTTAATCTTAGTAACCTCTGCATTCAGTATCTGTCTATCTCTGTGTTTTGCTTGGAGAGATAAAGTGTTTTAGTGTGCCTTGTGATAATGTCTCTTTTATGTTCAAAGAAGGTGAATCTTCAACCTGTTTTACTGAAGGTTTCTAGGCTCTGTATAGAATCGCAGCATGTCCCAGAACTTTTAGTACAACTTTTCAAGCCACAGATACTTTGAGGTTTATATTTTACACCTATGTATGAATAGAATCATAGAGTGGCTTCAGTTGGAAGGGATCTTAAAAATCATCCAGTTCCAATCCCCTTGTCAATGGCAGGAACACCTTCCACTAGACCAGGTTGCTCAAATCCTTGTCTAACCTGGCCTTGAACGCTTCTAAGCTTGGGGCATCTACAGCTTCTCTGGGCAATCTGTTCCTGGGTCTCACCACTCTCATAGTAAAGAATTTCCTCCTAACATCTAATCTAAATGTACTGTCTCAGTTTGAAGCCTTGTCCTGCCCTTGGAAAAAGTCCCTCTCCATCTCTTGTACACTCTAAGTACTACAAGGCTGCCTTAAGGTCTTTCTGGAGTCTGCCCTTCTCCAGGCTGAACAGCAGCAGCTGAACCTGAGCCAGGGTGTGCCCAGGTAGCCAAGAAGGCCAATGGCATCCTGCCTTGTATCAGCAATAGTGTGGCCAGCACAACCAGANTAGTTTTAGGAGTCTTATTTCTGCAGAGAACTGTTACAAAATTTTGCTGTCCTGACCTGTTGTCTTTTGAGGTCTGTTGTTCCCAGGGGTCGGGAAGTGCAGTGTTGCAGTGACTGCCCAGCTTTGTCAGGCTGTCAGACCCTTGCCCCTTGCTTCTCCTCTGTCTGCAAACCAGCAATTCTGCTGGGGGTAACCTGTGTGGTGTTGCAGGCTTCCATGACACCAGGACCCTGTTCAAAGAGTGAGAGCAGGGTGATGCATGTGGCCAAGGGGAGCATCAGTGTCTTTGCAAACACTCTTTCCTGTTACACTCATGAGGAAGCTTTTAAGATAGGACTAAGAGCTCNTTGAGGTTTATATTTTACACCTATGTATGAATAGAATCATAGAGTGGCTTCAGTTGGAAGGGATCTTAAAAATCATCCAGTTCCAATCCCCTTGTCAATGGCAGGAACACCTTCCACTAGACCAGGTTGCTCAAATCCTTGTCTAACCTGGCCTTGAACGCTTCTAAGCTTGGGGCATCTACAGCTTCTCTGGGCAATCTGTTCCTGGGTCTCACCACTCTCATAGTAAAGAATTTCCTCCTAACATCTAATCTAAATGTACTGTCTCAGTTTGAAGCCTTGTCCTGCCCTTGGAAAAAGTCCCTCTCCATCTCTTGTACACTCTAAGTACTACAAGGCTGCCTTAAGGTCTTTCTGGAGTCTGCCCTTCTCCAGGCTGAACAGCAGCAGCTGAACCTGAGCCAGGGTGTGCCCAGGTAGCCAAGAAGGCCAATGGCATCCTGCCTTGTATCAGCAATAGTGTGGCCAGCACAACCAGGGCGTGATTGTCTGTCCCTGTGTACTTGGCACTGGTGAGATCACACAGCAAATGCTTCTAGGCCCTTTGGTTCAGGAAGGACATTCAGGTAGAGCTGGAGTGAGTCCAGAAGAGGGCAGTGAAGCTGGTGAAGAGGCTGGGGCACACGCCTTATGAAGTCTGAGGGAGCAGGGGTTGTTTAGCCTGGACAAAAGGAGGCTTGGGGGGACACTATCGCTCTCTACATTTACCTGAAAGGAGGTTGTAGACAGGTGGAATCCAGTCTCTTCCAGGCAACCAGTGATAGGATAAGGGAAAACAGTGTCAGATTATCAGTATCAGATTAAGGGAAATTTCAGTTTGGATATTAGAAAAAAATTCTTCACTAAAATAGTTTTCAGGCATTGGAACACGCTTTCCAGGGAGGTGGTTAAGTCCTGATCCATGGAGGCAAATAAAAGTGTCATAGATTTGGTGCTTAGGAACATGTATTATTGATGGACTTGGCAGTCCAAAGGTTGGACCTGATGTTCTTACAAATCTTTTGCAAATCTAATGATTCTGTGATTCTGTGAAGTATTCTTGCTTTCTGCTACGAGTTAGGCTCAGCTATCAGCTGATTCAGAAACTTTCTGATGGTATTTACATCAAGGAACTTTGGCTGCCTATTTGAACAGATAAACATCTAGGATATATTTATAGTTAGGCACATAGTTTTCTTTTCTTTATGTAAAATAATTAAATCAATAATATTACCAAAAGTAATAAAATCTTTTCTCTCTGGCCCCAGAGATTCTGTAAGTTTATCTCACTTTATTAGGGGAGTGTCTGACACGCACCTTTTGATTTGCACATTTTATTAGACTCACTGCAATGAGTTTCAGGAAGTTATTGGGGTCATTGATCTAATGAGTGCATACATCTGTGTCTTTATTTTTTCACGTCATATAACAAGTAATTTTCTCAACAGCAAGATTATTATCATTTCTGCAATAAACATGACACGTAAGTTATTCTAACCTAAGTGGGATCTCTGCAAGATCCGTAATCAGAAGCTGGGTTCGCAAGAAATGTTCTCCAGTTGTTTCATGGTAAACTTTAAGAATATTGTATAGCAGAAATGAGTATTTTTGAGAGTCATTAAAACTCTTTCCTTCAGTATACTCTATTATCTGTGAAAAGTAAAACAGAATTCTGTAAGCTCTCTGAGATTTCTAAAAGTACAAAGAGAGAGATAGGGCAAATGATGCAGTGTTTGGATCCCCTGGCTAAAATACAGCTAGTTGCACTCTGTGGTATACTTTCATTTTTCTTTTTCTGTGTTGACCCTGGACATCTATGAAACATGATATTAGAGTTAAAAAAACCCCAAATATTCATAACATTTTGAAGTGTTTGAATTAGAGGGAAGCTCCAAGAATAACTTACAATACATACTGTCAGCAAATGAGCCTGAAAGTCAGGGAATGTTATATTCATGGACTCTACTCAAAAGAAAAAAAAAAAAGATGTACTGTGGATTATGCTATCTATCTCATATGCTAAATAAGATTCACATTTTTCAATAACAGAAGTTTATGCTTTAACTAAAAATCAAAGCTTACATATGTCTCTATCATAAGAATTACTCTAAATAATTCAGTTAGACCCTAAAGTAAAAATCAGAAGCATAAACATTTGCAAGTAATACCATGAAGATTCAGGAGTCCTGAAATCCATTAAATCTTTTTTCCACTCTGTGAAAAGTGCTACTGTTGTACTGTTCTGATGATACGGTGCATATATCCCAGCCCATTGCATTAATTAGTATCTAGTTATATGTTCCTGTCTAATCAATCTATAAATAGTCATTTGACAGCCCCTGTAATCATATTACAGGCTGCCTTTCCAATGCAGTGTCATCAGTTACTCTCAGTACTGCTGGTGGTTTGTTCCAGACATGGTTTGCAGTCCTTCATTCTTGTGCTAATAATATCTTCTAGACTTCTTTCTTTTATTCACGCCAACATGTTAGACTACCAAATATACAGGTAGAGGAGTAGGAATCATTAGCATACACATGCTGAACTGGCCATGGCAGGCTGAGTTTTGTCTAGCTCTGCCTTCTATATGGCTTCCCATAAAGCCATATATGTACCTAATTCTGAAAACATATGGAGAATTTATAGCTGAGCAACTAACCGTGGGTAAATAATTTCACAAAGTTTGCGTGTTTTTAATTGCTGCAAGTACCACCTAACTTTTTATCTTAAAATTATTCTGAGGTGAATTTTGGATATAAATCTTTTGAACAGTTTCAAGCATGCCCTATTAGCTTGGATTTCATGAGATCTGAAATTTTAGAGAGTGTTTGATGTTCTTCTCAGCCATAATTATGGTTAAGTAAATATTGGGAATAACTAGATATGTCTGCAGTTTTCTGCTTAAGATTCTTGAATTTACAAGTAAGTCTTCCTGACAACAATCTGGAGACAATGAACCCTAAAAGGAGTCAGCACATTAATTTCATTTTTTAATGAAAATTCATTAAAAATTTAAACAAGCATTCACAGATAGAATCCTTCTGTAAATATGCAAAACTTTTATGATTATAAAAACTTCATAAATTTATGATTTGGCAGCAGTAGAGTGGATGCTAAAGAGGTAGCAACCTGAGAAGAGGTGTGATAGGAAAAGACTGCTAGGACATAAAATATAGATGGTTGAGCTAATGCTGTGTGTTGTCATTTTGTGTGAGTCCAGGTGCATAACACATGTGAGAGTGGAGTAAGCTGCATTTCCTTCAAAGAGAGAAATTGAGTCTTTGTTCATTCCTGGGGTGAAAAGGTGCTGTGATTTACTGTGGCTTTATAAATTCTGTAAATAATTTTGATAATATGCATACATTTGTAACTACTAAATATTTCTTACAAGAAGTTACTAGAACATTGCATCTACCTGTGTCTGTAGATACACATGTCTTTGAAGGGTTCATTCTTTCTGTAAAGTGAATGATTCAGTGGCCCTGGAACTGAAATGTATATGTGATGAGGTGTGCTAATAAAACATTAGTTCTGCTATCAGGAAACCACAGCTTGAAGGCTGTTGAGGAAAAACAGAGGATTGTAACAGAGACTCCCTGAAAGTTCGAGTATAGGATAATTGCAGAGGCCTGGAAAGTGCAAGGAAGGAACAATACCAGAGGTGCCAGGTCAATTAACTGAGATCACAAGTGGTCATTTCATGGTCATTAATGAAATTCCATGTTGAGAGCCAAGTGGAACTTGTTTCAGGTATAAAAGAGAACAAAGAAGAAGTATTACACATATGTGAATCTTACATTACAGAATAAATTTGAATACACCTAAGTGCTAACCACTGAGAAAGAGCAGACAAGCACAGTGTTAGGGAACATATCAAAGTTCCCTAGACAGACCCAGAGTGAGAAGGAATCATCAGCTCCAATATTTCTCCCACAAAGGAACTTGATGTACTATCTTAAGCCCATGCTGATTCTTCTCAGACTGGTATCCTGTTTTAGGACCCAAAGAGCAGAAAGAGGATGGAGATAAATCGACAAAGAGATGTAAATGCTAGAAAGTTTGTGTGTATCTGTTTTAATGCCATCATTTTGAGGAGTAGACTGTAATAGTTGTAAAATTGCAGAAGAGTTAAATTTAGAAAAAGGTTGTCTAAAGGTGATCTAGTTGGATTGCCTTAGTCAGACCATTACCAAGCAGGTGATATTATTCAGGATATCTAGTTTTAAGTATCGTTAGAGGTGAGGAATTCACTGCCACTTTGGTCAACATGTCCTACCAACAAGGTGAAACATTTTCTGCTAACTTAGAATTGTCATGTTGGAAATTGCACAAATTGCCTGCCCAGTTATCACTGTACATGTTGTCTGCATCAGATTGTGATGGGTTTTTCTCATTCTGTACAATTAGGGAGGAAGCTGAGAAGAAACTTCACCTCATTTGAGTCAATGATTAAGGTGCAATCATGCTTCAGAAAGCTGGATGCATTACTTTCAATTTCTCGAAACACCATTTTATTCATGCTCCAGGGCAAAGCATCTTCTTGTCAGTGCATGCCCAGTAACACAACACAAATGAGCCCAGTGGTGATGAGGAGCTTAACTTTCATCCACAGCTATAATATCATCACCTGACTGAATTTTCCATTTTACATTAGTAATGGGTAGAGCTGAAAAGGTTCAGATTTCATGTGCCGCTTCCAACCTGATTCAGCAAATTTTTTGAATCAACAATATTTTAATTGAATATCTCTTTGAGAACAGTTTTTGAGAGTATATTTGTTTGTGGTTTTCTTGTTGTTGTTTTTAATTTTAGTTAGAAAGAGCATCCTATTCCAGTTCTTGGATAAACACCTAGACTGAACTACACTGTTTATGCCTGAAATAAATCCCAGTAAAGGGATAAAATTTTGAGAGTTTTCAAAAAAGTGGAAAATTTGATTAAATTTAAAATTATTTATTGAATATATTTCACAACAACAATCAATAGAATTTATATTTTTAAGGAAAGCATGGAATAATTTCAAATCACCTCTGTAAGGACAGCAATGTTTGTGTTACTTGCAGCACAGAGTGCTTTCAGTTGACAACAGACATGACTTCTAGAAGAATATGAAGACCCAAGATACTATTTTTCTTCTGAAACTTCTTACAATTTCTGACTGAAGAGGCTGAAAAAGTTGTTTCACACACAGTGATCATTGAATGTGGATCAGTGGATTACATGAAAGAGCGCTTTTCAAAATAAGCTGTAGGCATACATACACAGTTTACAAAAGTCTCTTAAATGAAACCATAATAATATTTTCATGGACACAGAACTATTTTCCATTGGTATGTCTGAAAGCATTCTAATTTGCCCAAATTAATTCCATTCCAAAGTTCTATTTAACAAAGTAAAAGGAGAAATAGAACAAAATCCCTGCCTAGTGATCCCACCATTGTTCTTAAATGGCATGGAAGTGAGATTGTTTTTCCAGACCAGAGATAGAAAAAGATGTGTGAGCTCATTACCTGTGGTCATGTCCTGTTTGCTTGGATATCAGCAACTTATATTTCAGTAGTAACCCTAAAATAGGAAAAATCCCAAAGTTTCCACTTTTTCCAAGGACTTGCCTCTTTCATGTACGAAGCACTCCTCTCTGGAAGGTTCAGAAACTTTCCTGCTTTCCTGGTTCCTGTTTGGAGTGACCACCAGAAACAGTATAACAAAGACTATAGAAAACATCAGCCTCTTTTTCAATGCTAAAGGAATGCAGACAGGTTGGGACTTACATTTTAAAAGCCAGTTGTAATTCAAACTCATCTGAAAAGAACTGCTTTCCCAAATATAGCACTCCCCAAAAAAATATTTCTTAAAAATGAGCTGAGACGTGAGTGAGTAAATGAATAAGTAAATTATCTTTCCCAATAACAAAAAAAGCTGGATACTGAAAATACAGCTATGACACAGAAAGAGGCTTTTTATTTCCCTTGCTCTAGTACTTTCAGTGTTACATGGCTGTAAACCAGCAGGCAGCCATAAACACCGGTGGAGAGTGTTTAAATCAATATGAAAAAAACAGGTTTTCCAACTGCAGCCTTTGCAATCTTAAAAACAGCATTAAGAGGCAGAAGGAACATATTGCATTCACCATACAATTTTCTGAGTGTCACAGAGGTTAAGAGGCTCCTTGACCATATCAGCAGGTAAACCCTCTATGTTCCAAAGCCAGCAGGAACATCAGTAATTTACAGCAAGGGATCTCTGCAGTATCTCCTGTTTTTCATCCATGAAGAGCATTTTTGTTGTTCAGGTGCTGAGCATGGTAGAATTTCCTGTTATTTCTTAACATAGGAGAATTGAATTTGTTGCATAGGAGAATTTTTGATATGCATACTTGAAATAAATCTCAGACATCTCAGGTTTATTTCTCAGATGATTTTTCTGACAGTAAGTTTTTTAAGTTCTGTCTTGCCCTCTCTCCCCACTTCTCATAGCACAACTGTTTAACTCTGGCCTGCTGACAATAGAGACTTTTTTTAACTTCCAGTGACTATGTGATGTCATAGACACCTATATATAAGCTGCAGATAACATGACAGTAATCACAAGTCATTGACTGGGTTGCAGAAGCTGCATTCTTCCTCTTTCCAACTTAATTTTTGCAAAATTTCAATACAGTGCAAGTTAATTTAATTTTTTATGGAAGAAAGAGGGGACTTTGCTCATGAAAAAGTGCAAAGGACCTATTCCCTTGGGTTTTATGGTACTGAAAAATACAGCTGCAAAAAGGATGTTGAGGAAATTCCGTATACATGTGCTAATTTTGATAAACAGACTCCAACAACTCTTAGTTTCAGAAATAAAACTGGTCTGAATGATCAGCCTCTCACACTTCTGTGATAACAAATTGACATCTATAAAAGTGATAGAGTATTTTAGTTTTTACTGTTCGTATGTCAAATTAGGAGATGGGTGCTGCTCATGTTATTTAACTGATTTTTGATAATTTTACTGTTCTTCCTAAAAAGGGTTAATGGTGATACTGATGGTCTTCCATCTAAGAAAGAATTCCAAGATTTCAGCTGCATTGCCTGAGTTACTGGAGTGTTAAAAGTTCTGCAGGATTTCAACTTTTAAAATCTATTTCTAACCTGTTAACTAATGAAAACTTCTTTTTGACAGTTGGGAGATATTCTCACAGAGGCAAAAAATACTGTACTTTTAGGAATCTAACTTGAGTATGCTACAGAGGAGCAAACTTGGAAAACAAAGTCCTGCTGTACTTAAAGCGAAAAGACAAAGGTAGAAAAAGGTTAATACTTATATAGTCATTCATGGGTATTATGTATAATGAAGGTTTTGTGTGTCTGTTTTTGGAAACAGGTTTGAACAGGTTAGAAATACCTTAATGAAGAAATTATCTGAAAAATATGAAGTTTATAGCTATGTAAGGCTAAAGCATTTGGAATTGTTTTTATTAATACTGCTAAACCTTCACACAGAAAAATTAAGAAATGCTTTGGATAAATACTTATATGAAAATAAACTAATTTTGGTCTTCCAAGTTTTCATCATTGCTGCTCAACTGGTGAAAAACTTATTTGTATTATTTTTTTCTGAAAGCTGTCAATTTCTGTATCTTTGTCTGACACCTATAAACAAAGTTGTCAAGGTGGATGGAGAAAAGGAGTAGCTGGGACAGAATTACACAGATGGTGTTGACATAGAGTCACGTGCACAGTTATTTGCAGGGTCCATAGCTAAAGGCATACATGGATTGTAATGGCAAATGTTGCTTCCAGGGACAAAAGGGAAACAGTTTGAAAATGTCTATAAATCATTGAAAATTACAGAAATTCATTTAAATGACAAAGGTCCTAAACTGTCATAGTACATGTAAAGAAAAGCGTCAGATTCAAATCTGAATGATCAGATCAGCCTGTTAATTTAAAGCTTTTATTGTGTCCAGGTTCTTAACACCTGAAAGTAAATTGTTCTGTAAAATAGGACTTGTGATGATGTGATGCCATAGATGTGTTAATAGAATGCAAATGCAAAGACAGAGTGTTTCAAGAGCACAAAGTACTGCTCTGTCATGGGCTGGAAATGCTAGTTAAGTATAAAGCAACCAATGCTATGTTATTAAGAGTTAAGCTTTTTGGTTTGCAAAGTGTCACACTTTGAAAGGCAATTTGATGCTGCTGAAGTTAGAAGCTGTTTTTAGGTTTAAAGTTGCCAACTATACTGCACACCCACACCACATAATTTTACAAGGCATTCTGGTCTTTTTTTCTCATCATATCAGACAGTGTGTGTATATGTGTTAAGGTTTTTATTCCTATAGCAGAAAGATAAAGTATTCACAGCATGTTATCTACCTTAAAAAGACAGCAAATGTTACTTCATGATATGGAAAACACACACAAAATCATCTTGGTAATTTTTTTCTAATAAAGACATTGTGTGACAAAGTTTGTCTTATATCCATCTTAATAGCTGTGAACATATCTGCTATTTTCACATATTTTCAAAATCATTTGGCCCCTCTGCTAAATTTTCATTTCAAGTAGTGAAGGTTTTTAAACTACTGAAAGTGGTAATGAATTTTTTGTCATCTAGCAAGTTACATGAAACTGTGTATTTTACTCTGAATTTTAGTTATAAGAATGAAAAGAAGAGGAAAATTCCTTACCAGTAATTTCATGTCTTCTACTCTAAACAGAATTATGGTAACTTTAATGCTGTGACAGAAACATCCAAAGGAAACAAAGCACATAAATCTCTACAGAGATAAACTTGTGCATGTAAATTTACTTCCATTTTATCATGTTGCATACCAGAAAGGTTATCTATTATTAGTTGACATAAGTGCGTCTTCAATGAGCACTTGAAAATGTTGATTTATTTGAGAGAAAATTGAAACAGCTTCCCTTCTGAATCTCTGAACTCACAATAAATAAGAAGAATCGCCTAAGCAATTTATTTGGTGAGATGATCTTTTAAAAGTGCATTTTCAACATTTTCTTCCTTCTTCTTAGAGGATTTCTAATCTGTTATAGGTAAAACTCAGACTTGGCAAAAGATTGTTTCCACAGGCACTGAAAACTGCAAAACTTTTTTTCATCCTGCATGTCTCTTTACGAAATAATGGTCAGATGGAATCCTTAGGAAATGTGGCTGTTTTCTAGAGCTGAAAGTCTCTCTTTGCTGAGGAGGGAATAATGATAGTGGATGCCTTGTTGAAATGCTTTTTAGGCCATTGAATTCAAAGTGCAGTATAAAAATGCAGCTTTTTGTAATTTAATTTCAGATCTTGTCCAGAATAAAGAATTCATGGCAGGTGAAAATTGAAAACAGTGGCTGAAAAGAATGAAGTTAGTACAGAAACCTTTAAAATGCAAAAATGTTCAGATTTTGTTCACTGTGATTTTCAGGGTAATTGCGAGTCATTTTTAACCTATTTAAACCAATTTCACCATCTTCAGTTACTCCTGTTGCTCTTACTGAATGTTTTTTCCTCTTGCTTTTGTACTGACAGTAGCATATTCTAGTTAATGACTCATACTTTTTGTTTTGTCTTTTTCATTTATTCTGTTCACAGGACATTCACAGTGCTCTATGGGAAAGAAGTACCATCGAAATTTATAAATTATCTTAATTTTTAAATTATTAATAATAATGTAGATCTGCAATAAGAATGCAATAGCTAAGAAATGGAAATGTTGCAGTTCCTATTTTTAGTCTTGTAAAGGTATGCAAGGTTTGCACATGACCATTAGAAGAGGGTTGAATTTTAAATTTGTTTTCTCTTCTTTGAAGAAATTGATCAAACCCCCAGTGACAGGAATATTCAAAAGCGTACCTCATATTTTTAATTGCCAACATAATCCAGAAATTTTCTATTTATAATACATTATAAAAGCAGAAAAATTCTAATCATAAACCTCATAAGAAGAATTCTTTTCTTTTTTAATAGATTAGATTAATTTCACTGTTGTAACTCAGAACATGGAATAAAGCATGAGGATAAAACCCTCATGCTTAAGGTTGGGCTGTGTATGACTAACTGCTGAGAGATCTCATAGAAGAAAGTCCTGTTTGCATAATTCAGTGACACTGAGAACATGCTTAATCTTTCTAATATTAC
>VWZV01007099.1:12627-33451 GCA_013397155.1 Irena cyanogastra | reverse complement strand
AGAGAAGCTTTCTTCTGTATCTGGAAGCAGAGACTGGTTAGAATTGCAGAAGTTGTCTGATCTATCCAGGTATTACAGATATTATGCCCTTCATAGGCATTGTCACAGTCCTTAACATCAGTGTACAGGTCCCACTATTTAATCAATACATAGGGAGAATTCTGAAGTCAGGTGTTAGATAATTTATTTCCCATAAATCTGAATAGTAAATAAAATCATATCATTTCACTGTATGATGATGGCAGCCTATGGAAGTGATACTTCACTACCTACTCAAATTAAAATTTATTTTAGAAATAAGTACTTTTATAAAAGCAATACTTTCAATATTTGCACTTCTGACCAGACCTTGGTGCTTTCTATCTGGATGCTATTGAAAGACACAGTTTTTCAGCCTGGTTTAAATCTCTATACAGAAGACAGACCATTGGCTTAGACTTGATTTTGAAACTTCACTCCCACACACTGGCATATAGACAAACAAACAGAAAGGTTGGAAAAGTTCATTATATTTGGAAATGCTGAGAAAGATATATTCTCTCATAGATTTGTTTTGTTTGATTTAGAAATACAAATATTATTTGAAATAAGCCTTGAGACTGTAAATTCCAGCTCCACTGAGCTTGAATGCTCAGCTTTGAGGCTTAAGCAATTCCCTTCAACGTAGAAGACCTTAGATTAAAAATATCTTGTTCTAAATTGTTATAGTGATTTAAACTGGTTTTTTTGATTGTCAATTTATACTAGAAATATAAATGCCAATGAGCAGCAGACTTCTTCTGGAAATGGGAGTGAATTCAGAAATATTCTTCAAGTACTAAATAGCTGAAACACGATACTGTCTAGTTTTAGAAAGGACAAGCAAATAAATTATAATGATGTGTAAAGGAATGCTAAGGAGGCATGTTGGTGTGGTTTGGTTCAGACAGTAAGAGTGTGAAGAAAATATTTCTAAATTAGTCTTAAACTGAGTTCCATTTATTTAACTGTTCCTTAACAGTTGATTTAGGGGACATTCCACCAAAAACGATGCACTAAAAAAAATAAATGCAAGCTTGCTAACATGCCTACCAATTTCCAGGAAACTTGAAATGCATTTTGATTAAATTACTTCTTTTATTTGAGGTGCAGCACCTTTTGCGTAGTGTCAAGTCTCTTATGAAGTTATGGCGGCTTTAAATAAAACTCACTTGTTAAAAGCGCAAAGGAAATTTCCTGAAGGTAACAAGCTCACTTTGTCAAGACTTTGGGAACTGAATGACGAAAAATTGTTTTTGAGTCTTTTAATTCTTTGGATTTGGTGAAAGACATTTAGAGAGGTTAAACAAAGTTTGCATGCAATCCTATAAGCCCTCCAACACTGTGTTCAGCTGCTCATGTGAGGTTAACCCGAAAATTCTGCTGCCTTTCTCTATAACAGACTGCTCATTGAAGGTCCATTATTTAAAACTCAAGAGGTGTAAAGGAAACATATGAATTATTATTTAGATGACAGATTATTAAAAAAAAATTTATAAGGACAATAAATTTAAGTAACAATTGGAGATTAAATACATTCAACATTGTATTTCAATGTATTGAAATACATTCAATGCATCCATTTCATTGGAGATTAAATACATTCAATGATGTGTATTCTTTAATACACACCATACTTTATTTTCAGGAAAATTAATCCACAAAGATTGGAGGTTAATGTTCAAAAAGGAGACTGAGGAGTCTTTTTACTTTATTCAAATAAAGGGAGAGGCCATGGAGCATTCCCCTAGGGTCTCTCAAATTTCTGGAGGACTCAGTCTCCTTTTTATCCTAATTTCCCAGCCACACTTCCCTCTCTCTCTCCCCATGGGCTGAGGTACTGGGGAGATACAGACTTCCCAGAACACCTGATACCCAAGATTCCCCTCTAATGTATAACCCTCCCTTTTAATTGTAATTCTTATGGAATTTATGGTTTTTCCCCATTGTTTTTTCATCTTTCAATATCCAATTTCATTTATCAGCAAACCTACAGTTTGTTTGTAAAGGCAAATATCTTTTTTCCATTCATAAATCAGTGGAATCCTTCCCATTGTTTCTTTTATCTCTCAGTACTAGTTTTATCTACCAGCACACCTACTGCTTGTTTGTAAGGACAAATTTGTCATTCCGCTAATTTATTAAAAACAAAAAATGAAGAAACGAAGTCACTCCAGAAACACAAATGTATTCAGCAATCATAAAATTAGAGATTTTTTACTCTTGGAGAAGTAAGGAGACATGCCAGCATAGATGCCACTTTGGGCTTCCAGGATAGAGTTTCAGTAGGTATTTTCAGTATTTATTTTCAGTATTTCAGGCCTTGTTCCTAATTTCATTCCCTGTTAAAAATCCTCTGAAACTGACAAGTTCACTAATTAATTGGAAAATGTAATAATTTTTAAATTTATAAAATATTATGCTTAGAAACCTGAATTATTTTTTCTTTTACAATGTCCAATCGAGGCATTGTCTAAGTAATCAGTTATTTATGAATAGCTTTGCTGTCTTTGTGGTCCTGTTTTTCTCTAGTGTCTCTTCAACTGAATAGTGTACCAGCATCCAAAGTATGATTAAATAATAAATCAGTGAGTAGTATTCACCTCATCATACTCCAGGTCACACAATCTATCATTTCTGAGAATTCCCATTAACTCTTGTGGATAGTAACCTGAAAATGTGCTTTGTCATTGAAATAAGGGAAGAAAATGCAAGGAGAAAGAACTATTTCATAGGTTGCAGTTCCCAGAGCAGGATAACCTTGTCCTGAGAGAGACTGGTACCATTTCCCTCTGGAACTCTTGAATTTCTCTTCATATGCTGATTGTTTTACGAAGTGTTTTAATTTATTATATTAAGCATGCATTGAAACATTATTTATTTTTTTAATCTCACCTGATGACAGAAGGAAAGAAGCAGAGGGGAATAACTTGTGTTGGACATTTCTTGGCAGCAGCTGACAGGAGTCATGATCGGGTAATTGATCCTGAACCATGTGAACCACTGTTAAAACACTGTGACCTGTTTTGGTGATTCAGGTAGAATTTCTGTTCCTGAAAGACAAGTAAAAAGAACTGGGGAAAGAGGGGAAAAGGGATTATTCTTCAAGAGAGGAGCAGCAGTTTAGACAGCATTACCTGTCTATTTCCTGTACTCGTCACTAATTCAGACTAAATACTTCGGTTTGCCCCTTTTGTGTCATGAAAAGTCATTCATTACTCTAAATGCAGTTTCAGGCTTTGTGTCAGCTTGTAATAGTGCAGTTTATCACCACAGCAAGAGAGAAAAGCACAGAAAAATTAGGTTAATCAATACCACTGCAGTGTGTTTGACATTACATTCAGGAAAGGTTTAGCATGTCATTCCTAACTAGAGGCCATAAACTGCCTGAGGTCTGTGTGTGCTCTAGATGTGAGCGCTGGCTCCTCATGCGGATTGGGGGCAGAACAGAGCTTTAAGCTTCTGCTAATCACGCACCCCCTGCAGACACCGAGCACCTTGGATTGTAAAAAATGTGACATCACTGCTTCCAATTTTCCCTCTCCTGAAAAAAAATTATAAAGTTTCTAATTGGCAGACCTAGGCAAAGTCGCTAACCAAATGTTCTGTCTAAAACGTACAAAAAGGTTTTTTTTTCCTTAACATTTAAAACTATTCATTCAGTGTATGGTAGGCAGGGATTTGTTGGAGGCTGGTGGTTGGAGTTTTATGAGCCTTTTGGTACTTTTACACTGGATCAAGGTAGGAAACGACAAACTGACAATGGAAAAAATGTTTGTGAGGCACTTCAGTAGTAAGGGATAGAATGTAGGCATATAAGGATAATATGCTTACAACCACAGGAAACCTAGCAGGAAAAGCCTCTTACTTTTTGTACTGCAAAATCACAGGACTTCCAGATATGTGCAGATTCACATCTATGATTAAAAAGATATATTAATCCCTTATTTGTCAAAAAAACATGTGCTCTTATACTGAAGGCATTATTTGAGCAAATGCTGGTGATGACTGTGAGATGCTTTGTGATGACAATGACAACCTTATGACTAATTTTTATAACACTGGAAGTTGCTCCCCATGTCTTTAGACTCAAAAATTCCTAGTCTTGCATGTTGTAATCCTCTGTTAATTAGGTAGTTTCCATCTTAAATTTATTTTCTAAAGGCCATGAGTCTGTTTGAAGTTTGTTCAGAGCAAGAACTGAACACTGTGGGTTTCAGCATTGTACAAAGCATTGCTATAATTTAAAACATATTTTATATCAGTTATTTTAAATTACATGTTCTTGAAGATATGTCATCATTTTTGTAAACCTCAGTAAAATGTTCTTTTTTTTTTTTAGGAGAGTTACTTGTAAAGTTTATACAATTATGTAGTCTGAGATAAAGTTCAAAGACTCAAGGATGAATATCATTCAAATTTACAGAAGCCTGCAGTCCAGATCCTTGGTAGACTTAAAGAGACATTACTTCACTGAAATTAATGGAGCTATACAGACTTGCTCCAACTCAGAAACTGTACTGGAATGTTTATCTAAAGATAATGTAAAAATCTTTCATCTTGAAATTGAGTAAGGTAGTTCATAAATATAGACTTTCCTTCAAGACTTTTGGTATGAGTGTAATTTTCATTTGAATGAGGACAAAAGGGCTACTCTCAGCATAAATTAGAGATAAAACAGGAAAAGGAAAAAAGGACAATTAGAAAGATACACTGACAACTGGTAAGACTTGAATACAAGTGAGATATATTCATTACATTAACCCTGAATTGAGTTCCTATGTGGAACTGGACCTAAGGTTTATTTCTGAATTATTTTTCAGTCACATTTTTTACATGTTAAAAAGTCCCCTTCCCACCTGTAAATGAATTTATTTTAAAGTCAGACAGGATTATTATGATCACTTATTCTGAACTTTTATATAAGGCCTGCCCCATCTTCTGAAGCAAAATAATACCATTTCCTCTATAATATTCTCTATTTTTATGTGTTGTTTTTTTTTTAACAGTATTTTTAAAAAGTGAGATGTGGATTTCACTGGGAACAGTGTCTTATCCTATAGTTTGACTATAGGGCAACCTCAGGCACACATTCCTGCTGTTCTTTTATCTCTATTATTCAGAGAATTGGTAACATTTTGTTGGATAGGCCTTCCAAAGCTTTTCAGTGCTTGCATTTTACATGACAGATTTTTTTTTGGTTCCTGTAAGCATTTATTCAGAAGTGTTTATAGATTAATTTCTAAAATAGGTCTGAAATAATTACACATTTTAATTGGCATGTTGAATAATTAGGTTGTGTCTCTCACAGACAGCTATAATAATTATTAAACATGATAGACTACATATTTCTGACTGTTTCCATGATGCAAAACCAGGACAAAGGGCAAAACTCAGACTTCAGCTCTGAAACGTACACTGCTTATAGCAAGTTACTTGTATGACTTTGCTATATCAGTGTGCCATTTGACAGAAGAAAGACAGAGGCACACTCTCTATTCAGTTAATCATACATATATATGCACACACATAAAGATATTTCTCCTAGAGGAGTGTTATTGACACATGCAGGTCCAAGCATAATATGTTCATTTTAAAAGCAAATTCAAGGAAAAGTCCAGCTTTGAACCTGGATAAAATTATGTAGCAAAATTTTGTATTTGTAAACCAGATGTCAAATTCAGTGAGACTCTAAGAGGACAGTAATGTGACCAGGGTGGTAGTAAAGGTGCTTTGGACCTCATAGTGAATCACTTAGTCTGGAGGGCCCTTTAAATGTTGGCAACAGTACATCTACAGTGATGCTTGTAGGCAGTCTTCAAGCATTTTATTCTGGCAGCTAATAATAAATCCACTGTGTATTTTATCAGCCCTGATATTCCCTGGATAATGGCCAAAGAGAAAAGCATTTATCTACCATGTGCATCTACTTAAAAGCTGGAACAAATCTTCATTTTTATTAGAAAAGTCACTCACTCATGGCCTTCATTTTTACATAGCAATTGCAAATGATTTTCTGGAGCATTTCTGTGGAATTATGCTCTTTCCTGAAAAGTCTGCATTAGGAAGGTGATACTTTATTAATATCAAATGAAACCTTGTTAACCACTTTAAAGCTAAAATGGAATGGAATTCACTAACTGTGCCTTTTACACCTAGCATATGCATCACTTTTTCATATGCTGCACAGCATCTAAGATAATTTAAACAAACTTAATACTGCATTATGATGCAATGAAATAAATAAGTGGAATGATAACCATGGTGATTGGCTAGGTATGAAGACTGGAAAACTGAGACAGGAATAATTTGCTAAATTCTAGGAGACTTTTCATAATAATAATTACTTTACTGAGTTTTAAGTGATTTATCATCTGTGGAAACGATGATGAAATTCAGAAATGCCAAGTGGGGAAAAATTGTACCATGAAACTGAAAACTATTGGAACCTAATGTTGGGCCAACGAAGAGTTGTTGCCAGAGTTGTGTGATATTCTGGGATGGTCTGCTAAGTGTATATGGATCATTTTGAAAAGCAGTGGTTTTGATTTGTAGAGATTCATATGAAATTCTAGTTAAACAAATCTGCTCACACCACCTGCAAACTCCATGAACGACACAGAGCAATTCTCTATATTTTATTAATACAGTACCTGAACAGATTTTTGGAATGTTCATCAGTACTGTTCAATAGTGGATTGTTTGACAAACAGAGAAGAAGGCATGACTTCAGGCAAGTATTTAGTTATAATTTCTGTGTTTATTTAACATGTTTTGAGCTATTTTCATTGGACAGATTATACATGTATAGCTAGAAATTGAAAGAACAGCATTTGAAAAGAACAGGCTAAAAATATAAGATTTTCTTACACCACAGCAAAAATATTTTGTGGTGTTTAAAATAAAGGAAAAAAAAAGCTGTCTTCTCCTGTGTTTGAGATATAAAGTAACAAAGCTTAACTGAGTGTAGATGACTATATTTATCTTGTCTTATATCTTATTCCTACTATTAGGATTTAGTAATATTTCAGTTTGGAAAAATTGATTAAAACCCAGTATTGCTGTAATATTGGGTACCCCTGCTTTGCCAACTGGCTGCATTAGAATCAACTAAAATATACAAATTTAGGTTGAATGTGTTCCTGAAGAAACCAGGAACCAATGTGGTGTTCTGCTGCAATGCTCCAGAGAGCATGCATTGTAGGCAAAAGGTACCATCCTTTGGAGGAAAGCAAATTTTCTTTCAGGTCTTCTATCAATTTGGTCCCTGCATGCAGAAGTTTCTGTTCTTAATGGCCAGATAATCTGAGATACAAAAATTTATTTCAAATCTTCTATTAAGCATAGACACTCATTGCCTCTGTAGGACCAGCAACTGCTGCAAGCTTCATTGGTGTTATGCAAACGGTATTAAACAAACGGTGCTAGAACGATGCTGATCCAAAATACATGACACTGTTCTTTCTCTTTGCATTGTAGCAGTTGCTTTCTCAGATTTGTCCAATGACAACAATTGTTAAGCTGATGTGCAAATGCAATTTACCATACGAAGTATAGCTGATTTAAAGCCTACTGTAGCTGACAAGTTACCCTCAGTACTAGAAAATAATCATAGGTTTTGGGTGAAGGAGAGGTCCAAAGTGAAGGAACCACTTTCAGGGAAAAGGTCCCAGACTGCAGTGTCCTGAATGCTTTAAGTTTAGTACACCCTAAACATAAACCCCTGAAACACCATAAATCCTTGTTGATACATCTCTGCTCTGTATTGTGATGTATATTCTGTCTACCAACATATGCTAGATCCATTTATGTCTCCCTTTCTTCATTTGTCATTAACAGATATCTTTATTGCATCCCCCTATTAACATGTTCAACAGACCTTTTGAGTGAGCTAGTATCTACTACTTTTTTATAAAGAACATATTTTCCCTCATAATTTGTCACAACACCTATAGGTGCCAAAACATGCCAATTGATTTTATGCTAGGGTACCTTGCATATAATTTTAAGATAATCTAGTCAAATAACCAGAATTGCTCTATACCTAACGCTATCAATTTCAGCTACAGCAAATAAAAAAAATTAGAAGATACCCTCAAAGTCTTTATTACTATAGAGTTAATATAACATCACTATTTTCTGCAACTCTGTATATGAAGTAATAGAATAGCAATAGGAGAAGTGTAAGAACTGAAGAGAATAACTGATTATTCTCTTAAAATCTTATGGCAAATCTTTATGACCCACCTTAGAAAATAAGGGTAATTGAAGTTCTTGTTAATACATACCTTGGTGTGGATTAGAGTGAAATGACACTGAATGACCAGTGTTTGTAAATATATTTCTGTTTATTTTAGAATAAATTGAATGCAAAGGAAAACAAATACGTAGACATTTTAGTTGTTATTATCTATAGTAATAAAGCAATATAAAGATAACACTAAAAATACTTGTAAGGAAAAGACAGAGAAAGTAAGGATGAGTAGAAAGTTGTCACCATTCCTAGCTCTCACTTGGTTATTGCAATTTTGGAAGTGGTGTCTGGAATCTTGGTTGAAGGAGCAGTGGTTGCAGTGATGGTAGTACAGGGTAATCCTACATACCCTTTGGTTTATATTCCCTCAGGTTCAGGTGGGAAGTCCCAGCACCACCCCTGGGGCAGCGAGTTTTACTCTGGACAATGTAATGCTGTGGGTCAGGGGATACTTCTGGAGTCTTTGATACTCTTAAGTCTTTACAGCTGCCTTTTAACCTCAGTGCAGTTGAGTCTATTTCAGCCCATGATGGCCCATCAGCAGAGATGAGCATCTTCAGGCTACAGTGAGTGTTCTGGTAATTCCCCAGGAGGGCAGTTATCACAGCTGAATTCAGCTGAGTAAGGACAAAGAGGCATTAGCTACCTGGAAGCATTTGCCTCTTTCCTTATCTTGTTCCAGCTTGTAGCCTGTTGGCTGTGCTCACTTGGGAGGTTACTTTGCAGCTCACTGCCTCAATGCTTGAGCTACCAGCATTCCAATCTCTTTTCCACTATAGCTTGTGGATTCTTCTTCCCAGACCTGGGGTGCTTGGACAGTAGTACCCTGCTTTATCTTATCTGAAGTTCCCATCAAAGTCCAAATTCCAGTTAGTAGGCATATTTGGGGAGGGTCACAGATGAACTGCTGCATTCTTTGCAGTTTGCTATAGTGGACAAAAGTCTTTTGGTGATTTCAGCAATGTTTAAGCCATTCATGATTTCATTTTCTTCCAAAAGTTCAAAACATTCTGGAATGTATTACTAATTCTGTTCCAGTTAGTGTTGATGGCCTGTGACATCCCATAGGACTACTCTAATTGTGATCTTAATTTTAAAAGTAGTACTAGAGATTGTACTGGAATGAAGTTTGATCTCCTGTGAGGAATTTGAGAGCAGCCCTGTGAGAAGAACTTGGAGGTATTGCTAAATGAAAACCTGGACAGGAGCTGGCAATGGGAGCTCATAGACCAGAAAACCCAGTTGTATCCTATGCTGCACACAAAGCAGTGTGGCCAGCAAGGCAAGGCAGGGGATTGTGCCCCTCTGCTCTGCTGTGGTGAGACCCACAAGACACGTTCAGCTCTGTGGTCCTCAACACAGGAAGGACATTGACATGTTGGAGTGAGTCCAGAAAAGGATCATGAAGATAAGTAGAGGAATGGAGCACTTCTCCTATGAGGAAAGCTAAGCAAGCTGGGGTTGTTCAGCCTGAAGAAGAGAAGGCCCTAGGGAGACTTGATTGTGGCCTTTGGGTACTTAAAGAAGTCTTAGAAGAAAGATTGGTACAGACATTTTAGCAAGGCCTATTACAGTAGGACGGGGGTAGCAATTTAAAACTAAAATAGGGTAGATTCAGACTAGATGAAAGGAAGAAAATATTTATGATGAGGACGATGGACACGTTCCCAGTGGCTGACCCATGCCTGGAAGTGTTCCAGACCAAGCTGGACGAGGCTCTGAGCAGCCTGGTCTAGTGGAAGGTGTCCATGCTCATTGCAGGGTAGTGGAACTGATGGTGTTTAAAGATCCCTTACAACACAAAACATGATTCTGTGAAACTGGAATGTGTGAAACCAGCTATTCTTATGAAATATTCTTATTTTTATGAAATATTCTGACTGCTAAGAGATTGTGGCAAAAGCCACAGTTTGAAAAAGATAATCCTTTAGTCGTGATTTTTTCTTAACTGTCCTTCATCCTCTCTTTCCTCCTGATGGTGTTAGTACACTCTGTGATTTCCCACATGACCAATATTGCATTGACTAGCATTTCCTATAAAGGGATTTCTCTTTTATATTTACCCTGGTGTTCAGGAACTCCAAAAGCTTTTAAGCTGTAGCATTGCTTTAATCATGAGACTTAGTACTGATCTATGTCTATCTGGCTTCAATCAAACATTAGAGAAGAAAATAAAAAATAATTCACATTCTTAAAATGTACTATGATTTTTGAAAATCTTGAAAATAATGTTGTTTTCAGCATTTCACAATAATAAATCCAAAGAGGATCTCCTGGTAGATGAGAATCTTGAAGCTATGAAACAATTTAGGTTTGCCATTTGCAGGGACCATGAACTTTCATTTGATCTTTATCTTAAGCCTGTACAGACTTTGCCATAGTACTTTTCATGAGAGAGTAATTCATTATCCTTAATAAAGGCACACTGACTGGGAGTCATTTGTTCTTCACTGACTCCATTACATATATGACTTAATTAAACCTGTCTTTGCATGGCTAAATCGAGATGAGATGAACCCCACTTTTACTGAGTTTCTCAAAATCTATATAAAAAATTTTCCTGATGGAGCTTATTCTGTCTGTATTCCTAAGAGAGGAGCTTGAAAATGATAAATGCTGCAGAACAATGACGTTTTGATTTTTTTTTCCCTGCCGGACTGCTGTTGAAACATTCACATGAGTGTCTTCCTTATAAAGTTTAGCCAGGCAGGCCATGGTAGGATCATTATCTATGCTGAAATATCAGAGATAATATTACTGCCATGGACAGAAACACTCAACATAAAATAAAAAAGTTTCCAAAGCATTGTGAATAGAATATATGTCTTCACCATTTTGCCCTGGCATCAGTTCAGTTTCTCCTATATGCTATTGGTGGTGTAGATCATTGTTCTACCTGCTCTAAGTAATAAATTATATGTTTTATGTGTTTGTGCATATGAATGTTGTATGTATACATTTCCAAAGAGGAACATGCTATCTTTCGTGGATTATCTGTGATTAAATCAAGAGCTTTTAGTACTTTATAATAAAGTTTTAAAGTATTGTATATATGGATATATTTATAAAGTACTTAAACATCTTCATCTGATCACAGCTGTTCCATTTGGTGTGCAGATGTACTTGCATTTTAATCTGCAAAGCCTCGAGTTTGTGAAAACTTTGACTGGTGAAATTATGAAAAGCATATTTCAAGGTTTTATCTTCCCATTGCTTAAGAAACGTTAAGAAACATGATGTGAGATGTGGAATGTTCCATCAAGTTGTATAAATAAGTGAAACCATTTGTCCTTCTGATCCTCTTGCATGTAAGTGCTGTCAGGATAAAATGGCTGTTAAGAAAATGAAACATAATTAAACCTGACTTATTCTAAATACCCTCAGTGTAACTCAAACTAAGGAAGCTTAATATTTAAGAGTAGGCAATTAAGATAGCAGTCTTTTTGCTTAACATTTCTCCTCAGTATTTTTTTGTCAAGCAGTTTGAGTTGTTTATATTCAGTAGAGCTTCTGAATATAATACGACAGGAAAATCCTGGCATTCACTGGGGCACTGGTAGTTTAATGTGAGTGCTACTACAAGAGAAAGGTCTGCAATAATTCTGCTACTCCTCTGAAAAGAAATCTTTAAATCAACAAAGAACCGAGATTCATTCATTTTGCCTGAGTATGAATAACTAAGACATATAATTTTGGATTGCAGCTGTTGAACCATTGTAAACAAAAGGAGAAATACATTATTTGATACAAAATGAAACTAAACAAAACTTTTTTTTTCTAAATTTAAATTGAAATTTCCAATTGCACTAACTTTTTTATTTAGGTTGTAGTCTATTGAGGCAAAAACTTAATATAACATCTGGCATCTGCAAGTGTCTACTATGGAATCTTCTCTGTGCTACTCCAGTAAAACTGGAAAGCTGCTTTTAAGTGCATATTTATTTGTCTTTATGCCACTTAGGATAAAACTGTCAAAATACTGAAAGTAATTTTTATTCACTTCTTGATTTGACAAGTTACTTTCCTGGGCATTAAATTTTGAAATAAGATAAACTTGAGAAAACAGCCTATATATACAGGTTACTTTATCCCAAATTTTGAGGGGAAAAATAGAATTAATTTTACCTGCTCTACTGGGATTTCAATGTTAGTAATCTGTAAGTAATTATGAAGTAATAGGTTGCAATTAGTAGTATTTTAAATACTGTGTTTAATTGCAGACCTTCTATCTCAATCCTTTCCAGCTAAGGATATTATATGATTCTTTGATTCCATGAACTGAAATTATGCCTATTCATTGTAAGTCAAACAGTGGTGCAACATGATGATTCTTATCAAAGTTTTGAATGGCTTTAAACATCTGTAAATGAAATCAAGCACAGACTGTCTGCTCTGGAATAATCTAAATACTTAATCTTGTATCTCTTAGTTACAGTGTAAGTACAGTGTAGTTCTGAAGCTGAACAGAGTTCTATGACAGTGAGCATTTTATGCATTTTTTCATTTCCTGGTTTTGCCATGTCTCAATTTCTTTACCTCAAGCTTTTATTTCATATACATTTTGTTACCCCAAAGTCATTTCAGTTCTAACTGAATACATTAGATTCCTTTGTGGATGCAAGCATAACACATGAAGCAGCAGGAATAACCAGAGAAACCCATCAAATCAGACAGATTTTAAGGTTTAATTATATATTATATGACAGTCGTGACAGATACCTTTACTGAATGTTGCTAAGCAAGATAAAACACTACATGAAATATGAGATATTCATTGGTGCTTTTGTGTATTTTTGTCCTTTGAAAGGGCAAATGATGAAGAAAACTTTGTTCCAGCTGTGATGGCCAAATTCCTTTATGATGATAAAAGAATTCTTTAAGCTTTCCTATACTGTTTTCCTGGGACTTAGTATGGCCCTGCTAAGAGTGGTGAGGTCAGAGATATACTCACTCTTAAGGTCTTCAATTGAGTGAAAATAAACAGAAAACACAAGTAAGAAATGCAAAACTAAACTTTGCTTGGGTGATTCTGATTAATTCCCTGCCAAACTAGCAAAAAATCCGTTTTGCTTCAGCATGGTGCATTTGACAAAACACACTCACAAAGGATATGAATAGAGCATTTATGCAAACACTGACAAGGTAGTGAGACTGCAGGATCAAAACCATTCATGTTTCAAGGTGGGGGCAGTTATACAGAGGTCAAAAATTTAAATTAGTAATAATTAGATGTCAGAAATACATGTTGATAAAATCATGGCCAAAACAAGGATTGTGGATCCTTAGGGTTGCTGCTAGGAAACTGTCCTTGATTTTATTTAGAAACTCCAGCTTTATAATGCTTGCTAGAGCCCATAGGATAGATACAGTTTCTTTTTCCTGCTAAGTGGTTTATGATTCCGGCATCACATGTAAGAATCATGAAGATTCACTATAGCTCTCTGTTTAAACTTCCATCTAGTCCAGCCAGAGAAACTGGGTTGGAATCATTCCTCATCTGCCAGTAGATCTGTCCCTCACAATGAAAGGGGGATGGATAATGCACAAAGAATGATTGATTGGCTGAAATCAGATCATCTTTCATATTCATGAAAGCTGACATGAATTTTAAAAAATCTCTTCAGATGTGATTTTTTTCCCTAAAAATATTTTTGAATTTTAGAGTTAATACTTCCTGATAGTATTTTTCAATCTATGACAGTACATTATTTGAGAGATTTGATCAAATAACTAAGGCTTATAAGGGTTTGTTTGTCTGATATCAAACAAGCTAATTTTGTTTTGAAGAGACAATTTCTTAGTCATAAAATATTTAAAATATTAAAAATTAGTTCTGTTTAAATATACTAACCATAGTATATTTTTATGAATATTTATTAACAGAAATATGAGTTCTTTAAGCACATGAAAAATATTTCCAAATTTTCCAGTATTGTAGTTATTTTTGCTTGTTCTTGGATGATTTCTTTAAAAATATTTGACTTTTTAGAATACTGGAATATCCTATTTGTCTTGTGTATTCCTTCTCTGATGTATGCTTTCTATCTTCCTCTACTGTACTGCATATCCAATAATTTTTCTTGTAGCAACCAATTGTAGCAATCTCAGAATTTTTAGTATTTTTATATATGTATTGGAGGATGACATTTAGAATACTGAAATTACAGTGTACTGTAAATTCAGCTTAGATAATATTTTCCTCACTTTGAACAGTATATGCAATCTGAAAGTAAATAGTTCAAGAGTCTCGTTGAGCAATTTTAGTTTTGACAGATTAGTTTTAAAAAATAATGGGTTTTAATTCATGTAAATGAAAAAAAAAATCTGAGCTATTATTGCTGAAATTAATTAGAAGACTGAACATTTCCTTGAGAATACTGTGTCTTGCTTGTCTCACCCTTTTCTGCATTTTTGGCTTGTATCCTCCCAAAGATCGTACCCTGAAATGTATCAGCCAGACAAGAATCCTGATGTGGCAGTGAGGGCACCCCAGCAATATTTGGAAGGTCTGATAGGTCTGAGAAGGTTCAAGAAAGACAGAGAAACAAAAGAGCTCAAAGATGAGTAGCAGAAGAACTTAATGAAACCCTGTAGAGGTGGAGGATCTTTTTGTCAATAATATTCAGCAGATTGCTGCTATAAAATAGAAAATTAAAAAAAAACAAACCTAAAACAATCATCCAAACAATTCATTTACTAGGCATGGTATCATAAAGTATCATGCATTAGAAGTATGTCTTACTGAATTTTTCTGCCAGAAGGGAAGATAAAAGATTTGTTTCAAAGATAAATTTCTACCAAAGCTGGAAATTTGTCAACCAGGAATTTCATCTGTTTAAAAGACTATTTATTTATTCACTGTACCAGTACAGACACTGAAGTGCTGTGACCATGAGAAAATCCAATGTGACCCTTGTACCAGAGGACGTATTTCCAGGAGACTCTGTCACTAGCAAGACTTCACAGAGAAGCTCTTTTAGAATGTGTCTGCTATGCTGAAGTAGTAAATAGAAACAGTTACTGGTTTTGTTTAATAGACAGATTTACAAGGCCTAGGTTGGTAATGAAAAAGCTGGAAAATTTGTCTTATTAGGGAAAACTGAAGGGCAGAAAATTAAAGTTTATATGGAAAAATCTTTGCACTTTAAAAATGCATCAGTTTGATATGTGCTGGGAAAAAAATGTCTGAAAAATAATGCTGGTATAGGAAGAAATGGATATAAAGTGGTGATGAGTACAAACATTCAGACTGTAAACTAAAATAATAATTAAAACTAAGGGAAAAGCAAAAAAACCCAGCCTCTTAGTTTATGTGGTGAGAGGAAAACCTATCTCTAAAGTACAGCCTGAATGATGTCTGAAGTCAGCTAAATTGTGTACATATCATCAACTGGGGGGACTGGACTTAATGATCCAGGATCCCTGTTATAATGCTAGGTCCCTGGGTTTAAAGGCATGTTCATGCAATCAAACATATTGCTCTTGTAGCCCACAAACAAGCCTGAATACTTAGAAATGGAGAAATAAAACTGACTTCCTTAGGAATAAACATGGGGGACTTCATACAAGATATGCCAGTGCAGTTATTAAAGACATTGATGTACTGCAGCTTCTCTGTCTCTGACAGTGATGAGTGGTGTGAAATGTCTGCTCAAGACCTACATGACATTAGTGAAATGAAATCTTTGGAATATAAATCCCTTGGCTTTGGCAGAGCGCAGAATACCATTCCTCATTTTATTAATTTTTGACTCAGGAAAGGCACTCCGCAGTTTTGCTGATTATTCTGAAGTATTAAACTTTCAGTTTTCTGGTTTCTGCAGATAAAAATAATAGCATGGGTCCATGTCCTGGTTTAAAGATAATTTAAGAGACAGATGCTCCAAAATTATTTACCTCCCCTTTAGTTTTAGCCAATGCCTTTCCACCAATAGGGAGAAGTGATTACGAGTAGAAATAAAACCAAATATTTACTCAAAAAGCCAAAATAGCAACAGGCAAGAGAAATAATAGTAATAACCACTAATTGCAAAGTTGCTGAAAGCTCATGGGCTCCCTGGGAGCCCATGAAAAGCTAAAACTGCCAAAAAAAAGCTGGCATGCCCCACAGACAGCTGTGTATGGGAAGACGAACGTGGTGGCAACCCTTCCTCTCCTGACTGAGTTCAGAGAGATAACAAAGAGACAGAGAGAGAGGAAAAAAAAAACAACATGACACAATGACAAATACTCTCCCACACAACAACCAAAAGTGAGCAAAACAAAAAGAAAAGCCTGGAGTACAAAAATATATCTATTAGAATACAATAATATTTTGGGTTACCCAGGAAAGGCCAATACAGATGAGGAAATCAAGAGGAAAATCCAATACTTCCTATGAAGGATGAATTTTCTGGCTTATCAAATAAAGCTATAGCATAGGTCACAAGGGTTTATGGTGTAGAGGGCAAACACCAGTGCCAGTGGGACACAACAGGATCTGTACTGCACAATCAGATGAGAATGCCTGGCAATACTCAGGGAGTTTAGTACTTTGGGGCAGTCTAAATGGCATCTCTGTGGTGACACGGCCTGGATAACATCAGGTAATAAGGGAATAGTGTGAGTATAAACTGTTAATGTGAACAAACTACCTTATTATCTACCTCTGAGTAAGAGGATTTTAGCCAAAATTGATAATGCTGTGAGGAAATCAGCGATGGTGACAATTACTCAAGGTGACCATCAACCTGATTAAACAGTAACGAAATTGCTGCCGAAAGCAGAGTCAGCTGAAGTATGGAATGGAATGAAATATAAAAGAACAAACATTTGTAAGAGTGGGAAGTGACTTCAGAATGGGAGGATGGAAAAAACCAGTTGTTAAACCTGTTTTAACACTGCCAGAACTTTCTCCACAGCATCATAACTCTGCCTTGGCTAGAAAGAGATGAGCAGAGAGTATCCAGCACATGCAGTAACCGTGTGGGTTGCAACAAGAAGGAGACCAACAACTGGGGTTTGCATAGGTGACCTAGTAGGGGGAGCCTTTTCTCTGCTGTGGGCATTATGAGATATTAGGAATTGTAATGTTTATGTATAAAGCTGGAGCATCTGCATATTCAACAAGAGATGTTCATAGAGAGAAACACCCCAATTCTTTTCAGGTTGAGCTGTTTTCCCCTTTGATATCTGGTGCTTTTTTTTCTTCTGTCTGTAGGTATTAATATGCAGGAGACACTAATAAAACAGGCATCCCAAGACCTTGCCTTCAAGAAACCGTAATTTCCAGCATCTTTCAACTGTGAAAGTGTTAGAACTTCAAAATAGCTTATCCTGACCTGACTTCTGGATGCATTTAGAAAGTATTGTATCCAATACTAGTTTATAATCCCTTGAGAACAATCCATTTTCTTGTCTTTGTAAAGGTTTTAATTTATCAATCATTAACCACCTCTTAGCTTTCTCAACAGTCTCCTTATGCCTACCAGGATGGTCAGTGGAGTTTGCAAAGAAATTTTTCCTATACATCTTACGAAGGATTTCTTACCAGCTCCTTCTCTGTAACTTTTCGTAGAGTTCCAAACACTTGATGGATTCTGAGCTGAGCCACCTGCTTGAACAGTGTTCCATAGTCCCAGGTATGCTGGCCTCTAGCTGAGGCCCAAGTAGTAGCTCAAAGGGTACAGCAGATATTTGCATAAATAAATATTACCTTCTTTTGATGGTCTATGGGAATCATAGGCCCACATGCACTAATTCAGAAGTCACCACTTTTTGTCTGCCACCTGAAATTATGGACTTCAAAACACTCTACAGCAGACTTCAGAGCAGCTAAAGATGAAACTGGAAGTACTGTGTGAAATAGCAGAGCATGAGAATTTAGAAGCATACTTTTTTTTTTAAGCCCTTCAGAAGAGTGGTTGGCTCCATTTGTAACCCAGTTCCCAGTCAACCTCACACAGAGCTCTTGCAGATCTAGCTATCAGATCCACTGAGAAGTACAAGAGCTTGACCAAGTTAAAGTTCATTAATTTTGATGAGAACTTCTGTAAAGATTACATACCACCTATGTTTTTAGAGATGCAGGGAAGATTAAAATGTACGAACCTTCTGCCCAGAAGTAAGTCAGGGAGAAATGAAAATGTCATATTTCTGAATGTCAGAAGTAGCCAAAAAGGTACAATTAATTTCTTCTTGTTTCAACCCAGTGCACCTTAGCACTGACCTCAGGCCTTTTTTGCATTTTCTGAACTAGTTCCAATTAGATTAGGTACTTCATTATTATACTAGTTACTAGTTACTTATTTTCTTCTCACTTTTGACTTTAAATATGATTCACAGTCTGATAAGCCCTGATAGGTATTACTTCCCTTAGCCATCTAGCCACAGCCTGGACAAGACTTGAAGTTAAGCCTGAATTTTAACTTCTTGAAGAAATAATTAAATCAGTGTTAGCAGTAGCCCATGTGGAAAGTGTCTGCCTAGTAATTCATTACCACCAGCCTCTCTCTAATTTGCCAGTGTGCATGGCACCCCTACAGAAGTGTGAGAGAGGCAACAGATCATTTATATAAATTAAAATCAATAGGGGGCTGAGTACGGAGCCCAGTGGAATATCCTCTGGGCAAGTGGAAATTTTAAAGACTAAGGACTTAATCTTAGCTGCTTGACTTCTTTCAGCAAGGTAAGACTTAAAAAGATTAATTATAATTTATGAAATATTAATACCTGGAAAGCTTTTGAGCCCAGATACTGTATTTCAGCAGGTTAAAATGAAGGCTTTTTCAGGTTTCAAAGTACAGTGTCAACATGGCAAACTTTTACAGCTTTAAAAAGCTAATTATTTTCAATGTCACTAAAGGGGTTTTTTTTTCTTTCCCTGAGCAACAGTGCTTTTTTTGAAAATAATTAATTTATTGCCAAGAAGTATAATTTCTGATGTCTTTGAAATATATTTCTTGATCCAAAACCAGAAGGGAAAATTATTTTTTCTTTTTGTACTTCCATTACCATGTAAGTTGTAATTGTCACTTCTTTATCTGTGAAGTTTCTGTCCTTCACTTTAGTAGGCACACTGGTTACAACTTACTGGCTATAATTTACAGAGAATCTCAGAGAATCTGGCCCAAAGCCTTCATGCACATATTTGTAGTGAGAGAATGATTAGATAGATAGATATGGATATTTATATGGATATTCAGAACATACAGACATCTGAAAGTCTAAAAAGTCCTTATTACTGTAATGGCTGCAGCACTGCATTTCACAGAACTGTTAATGAGATCTGCATGCATTCAGTGCCTTTTATTTAAAGTAATTCAGCAAGCAAATGGTGGAGTCCCAAAGCCCCTTGCTGTCACCATTAGACAGAAAACACTGCTTCTCTCAATGGGTTAAAGTTGACAGACAATAAAAAATAACCCTTTTCTTTAACACAGAGCAGATAATAACTCATGCTAAAATCTACATTTGTTAGTTTCAAGATATATACATTAGCCTCCCACAGAGTTATATTATTATTTAATTTGGTTTTTTTCTGCCCTGGCATCTTGTGCTCCAGTCCTGTTTACAGTTCTGCTTGTTCTCATTCAACCCAGATTTTAAATGCTTTGGTGCAATATCTTTACTGGTATTGTGAAGTGCACTGCTTATCTACTGCTTGCTCTGGGTAACACGTAATGAGACAATCTGGGGCTTGTAAGGCTAAACTAAATGTAGTTCTGGGAACCTTTGTATTATCTATTGAATATTTTCAATGTCTTGTTTTTCAGCACTTATCTGGAAAATAATTACATGCATATGACCAACAGGCAATTCCTAACAGATACTGCCATCTCACATAAAGTGTTTTGCTTTAAATTGAGCACAACTTCTACTTTCTACACTTTGTTTCTAAGGCTACAGTCATGAACAGGGAACATTTTCCTCAGGAGCTCATCTGTTCCTGCTGCTTCTCCCTCACCTGAAGTCATAATCCTTGGTTTGTGGCTATAATCAGCTCTGTGGAAACTAATTGTGATGTCACAGGCAGAAGATTATGACTTCAGGGGCAGAACAAACAGCAGGAGCAGGTGACCTCTAAAACACAAGATGTCTCTTGTCATGCAAAGATTGTTCAAATGAAAAATGGGACAGAAATGTGCTATATTTGAGAAGAAAATGTTTTTTCAGGTTTATAAAGGCATTAATTGCGTTGCAAGAGTTAATTTGAAGTAAAATTCTCTGTGATTATATCAAGAAGAGATAATATATTCAGTAGCAGCTGAATTACTAAGTTTAGCTTCTAATTTCTCATTTGATTAAATGACAAACACAACTACTGATGCAATCAGCAACTTATCTATCTTTTCACATAAAACTGGAACCATGTAAAAACTCATTTCCTCTCTAGCTGACTTTTGCTGTGAACTCAGCTGTAAAATGGGTCAAATTTTTAAAGGTTTCTGCTTTTTTTTCTCCTTTCATTTCACGTAGAGAACTGATCAGAGGAACTTTTTTTGATAGCTTTCTAAGGGAATGTTTGTGTGATTTAACAGCTTGTTTTATGACAGCATTAAAGAATCAGAGTTG
>VWZV01007099.1:1006-12586 GCA_013397155.1 Irena cyanogastra | reverse complement strand
TTTTTTTTTTTTTCCACTTTGTGTAACAGTCAGAAGTGTGGTAGGGGAATATTACTCGTACCAACCAGAGTTTTTTCTTCAGCCCTGTTGTGAGAAAATGTAACTGAGCATTTTAAACAGCATCTTAAGCAGGATCTTTCAGAGAAATGATTCTTGAGATAATTTCCCACTTAAAATCCCTACTTACTGCATGTTATCATTGAGATTTGGACTGCAAATGTGTTTTTTTCACCATACAGATTCACCTGCAAATGATGGATCTGTGCTCCACGTGAAAGCATGGAGGTTTTGGTGGTCTGGATACCAGTGTATCAGGAGGCTGAGTGAGAACAGACATTTGCTTTAGATTGGATTCCTACTCTTTTTTTGTGTGTGTCACATTCCATCCTAGAGAAATGTATTTTAGTCCAGGTAAATGACACATGGAGAATATTTTTTTTTTTTAACCTTAGGATAAGATTTTGTTCTTAAAGGAGAATTTTCTTCTTACTAAGACAGTCATTTACACTGAGGTGTTATTTGTGAACAGCTTCACATCTACATCAGAGGTGTAAATTTAGATGACTGGCTTCTTTAAAATACAAAGGGGCTGTTGCATGATACTGAATGCTTGTTGAACTGTGATTTTCTCTTGAATTTTGTGCTTAGGGATGCTAGCCACCAAAAAATTACAGGTAAATGTGTAAGTCTGCTCTGCATGCTCAGATAAACCATTTTGTGTCAGTTTTGTAATCTGTATATTGGAGACTATAAGCACTGTTTTGGTTTTTTTTTTGAGATCAGTGGCTACAAAATTTCCAACACATAGTACTAGGGAGCGTATCAGTATTGGAAAGTGAACTCTTGTAACTAATTTTCCAATGCCATTAATCAGTTAAATGTTTAAATGTGTAATTTGTGTATGAAATAATAATCACTGCCCCAAAAAGTAAGTGTATACCTGATGAGAAAATACTGTATTCGTATTTTCTGGGAAAAAAACCCCAACAAACACAAGCAAAAAAACTCAACTCCAAAATCCCAAGCTAACAAAACATATCCCCACAAAATTTATTTCCCCTATAAGTATCTGTACATGAAGAATTTACTACATTGGTGTTAGTAAAGAATTATAAAGCATTTTTTAGAGGAACATGGAAGAAAAAAAGTTTTTTATAGGATTAAGTTGTGCAAAATTATTGTCCTAGCATTACATAATTTTTCCCAGGTAGTACTAATATACAGGAAAGCATGAGAAAGCAGTAGGTAATTAAAAGAAACCTTACTTTGGCATTCATAGGTGCTGTAAGTGGCAACTGGTATTAGAGTATTCTTGAATGGACAGTTTAATAAAAGTCCACGTTCCTCAATGACATTTAACCACAGCCTTTTTACAGGTTTAACGTGCAAATCTATTTCATTTGATAAATGTTTTAATGTTTTCCCCCTAGAATGTCCAGTTTGTTTTGCGCGTTGGTGGAGAGTAAAATTCTCCCAACCTTTCTCCTGCCTTTTTGAAGTTCAAAATTCGCTGATAACAAGAATTTGTTTCCAATTTAATCTCACCAATTATGGTTATTCTAGGGCAGAGCACTAGTAGTGGAAGACATAATGCTCATTGACATAATAGCACAGATGAGCTGAATAAGAAAGCATCTAACAACATTACTTGAAATCAAGCTGCATCTCTTCATGTCTTATTTTCTTTTATGTTGCAAAGAAAAGCAACACACTAAGGATTTTAAAGTTTTTATCTTTATGTACACAGTAAACGCTTTTATGGAAAATCTTATTAAACAAATTCCAGGCTTCAAGGAGGAAATAAAACCATAATTTATTTCCCTATTATACCAGCTCTTTCACAGCTTCATCCGAGCAGTGCCTTTACCTTAGAGTAAAAACCCCTATAGTTTCATATGTCACTAAAAATGATATCTTTAAAATGGTTAGGAGTTTCTACTACGAGACCAGTAAAAATTTGGGTCCAAAGGAAACAGATATTTAATTTATTTTTGATCAGATCTAGTTCTTATTGTGGGTCTCTTAACTATTTGAGATGATAAAAAATATTTTTACCACTGAACACAACAGATATGTCCTACCTTCTATGCCATTTGAAGAGTTATTTACTAACTCTGAAAAAAGTATTAGAATATTCAAGACAAATATTGTTTATGGACACTTTTATGACATGAAGAAAACTACCCCAGAGTGAAAGACATAACTCAGCTTCAGAATAATCAATGCAAAAAAAATTAAAACTTCCTACTTTATTCTTGCTGTTCTAATGTATGCCAGTTAGTAGCTCTTTGCAAGGTGTAAGGAATTATTAAAAGCGGGTTTTACTTGTTGGAGTAAATTAAGTTGTGATGCATTATCTTCTATTGCATTTCTGTTTAACTAATTCTCAGATTTAATAAATTGCAGTAGGTTTCACTGTTGTTAAGTATGATTTGTTGAGTGTTTTACACGTTCAAGATTATTTTAGGTGCACTTCTGTGTAACATACCTAAACTTAGCCTTTTTAAGAGATCTTCTAATTTAGCTTTTAAAATATAGTTGGGGATTCCTCCATAGGTTTATTCTGTTAATGAATGCGCCATAAAATAATTTCTTGTTCTTTCTGGTACTGTTTAATCAAAAACAGGTTTTCTCCTTTGCTTCACATTTGATATTTAGAGCAAAAAATACATAATCAAATTAAGGCAACAGAAGCAAAACTTCAGTGAGGATTAAGAGCATTTTGAGATTACAGACCAGCTGCTCACACCCATTCTAGAGCAGGGACATCTGTAAATTCCCAGTAGCCTAATAATCTGATTCTTGGAAAGATGATAGAAATTTTCTACCTGCTATCATGTACTGAAGTAACATCCTTCTTATTAACATAAGGTGCTTGATCTTCAATTTAGATCTGATTTAGACTTACAAATTAACACATTATTCCTTCCAGTCTGTTGTAGCCTGGACAAAACTAGGTTCAGAGAATTAGCAGCAAAAGAACTGGAACAATGTCTAATTTTTATTACATAAAATACATTTTAATAACTTCTCGAATTACTTTTTTTTTAAATGTACCTGCACAAAATAAAATAATCTGCTCCTTTTTAACCACTCAGTTGCTACAGATACACTTGACAAATTCCTCTAGGGTAAAAAAAAGCAATCAAAATATTCCTCCATGAAAAATATGGAATTTATACAGGCGTACCATTCAATGTGGCAGTGTACAAGGCATCTCCACTCCTGCTGGTTAAGACTCATACTCTTTGATTGGCAACCTCAAAAATTTTCTATACTTTCTATTTCCAATTTAGAATTTGGGGCTTCTTGGTCTTCATGTATTCAGCCAGCAGAAGAGTCAACTTTATTCACTGATGTGGTTTGCTACTTAATACCTTCTAATTAGCATTGTATGGAAAGACTCTATGGGTCCTACTTAATGTCTAAACATAATTATGGCCCTTGAGTTTAGAACCTCTAAAAAATATTTTATTCTGTTTGGAAACCTCCAGTTCATTTCATTCTTTGAATTGCAATTGCTATTAGAATATGAGGAATATCAGTCATACAGCCAGAGGTGATAAAATTGGAAATTTTCTCTGACTAATTTTGGTTTCAGTAAATAAGTCAAGAAATTTACCCAAGAGATTCACTTTTGTGTACTTTAAATATTTTAATTTCCAAACATGCTGTCAATATTCACCTGTCTCAGAGGTTTGAAAGCAAAAATGAAGTTTTAGTTTGAAACCCAGTGCTTAGTAAGAAAAAGAGATCAAAGTTAAGTCTTTTTATTTGCTAACAATATCCTAGTAGGATATCTGAAGAAAAAGGCTAATTTTAATTATCGTTACTGAAACATGATATTAATAACATCCATAAAATATGTAAATGTTAATATTGATGAAAAATCTAAGGCATAATCTAAGAGTGTCCTTTCCAAAATTTGAAGTGTTTTACTTATATTACTTTCCTTTGCTAAAGATGTTTTGTTACTTGAATGGTAGAGGTCTCCCGCTGACACAGTTTCTGTATAAACCCAGAACTTACATGGATTAGTGTACCTTAAGAAACACAGGGGATCATTCCAACTCATTAACCTTCAAACCTAATTTTCAGTATGTTATATTCAGAGTTAACTTCAATTATATTTTGAGTTTAGCAGTTTCTGACTTACGCATTAGATATTATTATCAACAAGTTTGTGTCGGATGAGTTTTAAGCTAATAAAATTATTAGAAAGATCCTGAGGGAAAAAATTAATTTTAAAAAGGTTCTCACGAAGTTTTGGAACACAGAGCACTAGCCCAACAATTTGTCATCTGTTACATTTCAAATTCCTTGCCTAAATACCTTAATGTATGGAATTTATTTTTATTCAAGACACTTTGATTGGTGAGCAAGAGCACAGTAAATGGCTCTAATGTACACATTCATTTTTCTTTTTTGACATATGAAATACAAAGCAGGTCACTCTAATTAATCAAACTTTTAGGATACTGGGTGGGGTTTGGTTTTCTTTGTTTTAAATGTTTTAGTTCTCTCCTTTCTAAGTAACTTTTCCTGGTGTTCACTGTTCAGGCAGCATTAAGTGCAATTTACATTCTTTGAATTAGAAAACTGATTAGAAAATCATATTATTCATCATTTGAAAGAGACTGTAAGTCTGAAAACTCTATAAAATACAGTATAAAATGTTTGGGTTTGCCTTGATTAACTAAGGAGATTGGTGACACATCTTGAATTGCAACCACATTTAATAATGAATTTACATGGACTCAATTCTACTGATTCACTGCCGTGTATTTATCCACCTAATAAAACTAATCATTTGATAAAGTTACTGAAATTTTAAGACAACTACTATGGTATCTAGAGATTATATTATAATAACCTGATACAGTAACAACAGAAAAAAAGGAAACATACACAGTAATTAATACACACGTAAAATCAGTTTTAATGACAGTTATTTCTGTATCCACCAGAGAAAAGCCCAATGGATGTAAAACTGCACCACCTTGACAAATGAAAGAAAGAGCTTTTAGGGAAGAATGGGATCAGCTTGCCCTGTGTGACTTTATTTTCTAGTAAACAGCCTTAACTATGTGGAAACTCAGCCATCTGCTTTTGCATGTCTGGTTTCTCACATGCAATTCAGCTGTTTTGTGGCAGTATTGCTAGCAAAAAAAGATACACAAATCTTATCCTTAATTTACTGGTACTATAAAGCCCACACAGTGTCTTATGCCTTCCATATTCCTTTCCTGATAAAAGGTATGATCCATTCATAATAAAGACAAGACCATAGGAAGAAATATTTTGGCAATGTAGTTTGTCTGAACAGAGACTGCAACACAGTCACAGTCCGAAAGGCTGCATTTTCCCTGCTAGCTACTGCATCTTATTTAAATTCCCAGTAATCTGAGAAAAATCCACTAGTACTTTGCAATAAATTCAATTGTTAGTACACCATTAAACTTTGCATTATTTTCTTAATGTATGGCAATTACAGGAAGTTCTGTTCTAAATAACACAATTTAATGCACTGTGAACACTGAGAGTTCAATAAAGTCCTAAAAGTTTCCAGAAACACATTTTCATCTTTTTTAATGTAACTGGAACTTAAAACTAAGCAGCTAAACAAAACCAAACAAAAACCACAAAATATCCAGACCAAAGAAGAATACCTCAATATATATATATTTTTACATTTATCACTGCTTTAGTTTTTTTTGTAAATATTTAAAAGTATTTATAGCTTCCAATTGCCAGATACTTCTGGTTTTCTATGACATATAATTTAAAACCTAGAGCTTACCACATACTCAGTGCTGATCCAGCTGTAATTATGCTTTTTTGCTCTGTTTTCTGTGAAAGTCAGTATGAGATATTTGACTATGATATTTATGTTACTTAAAATCCTGATCTCCAAGAGTTTTTACTTTAAAATTCTGTTCCTCAGAAGTGTTCATATATTTTTGTCCAAATAGTCTTTTATTTTTAAGTTTGTGAGGTTTGTTTCAGGCTCCTATGTTATTGGTGGTGACATCTATGAGGGTACTAGACAAGTCTCTTGAGGCAGTGTTGTAAATTCCTTGGGTTTCCCAGTTCAGTGTGTTGGACTTTTAGCTACAGTGCTCATCCAGGTGGTGCAGAACCACGTCACACGTAGAAGATTTCCAGAGATAATTTTGTGACTCCAGTACCATATCTGCTGTTTTAGCCAGATAGAGGCTAACGTACCTTTATTATTTTGTCACTTAGGGGTGAAATAAAATGAGTTGCTTGTCAATTTGTAGGACGCTAGGGCTAAACCTCCTTCGGGAGTGGGGATGCTTGCGCGGAGTTAACGCGGGGAGAGCCGGTAGATGCCGCTCCAGGCTGCTGAGCGGGGGCCGCGGCTGTGCGGACACCGGCACCTGCACCACGCTGTCCCAGCTCCAGCCTCAACACACCCGAGCCCGCTGCAGATGCTGCAATCTGATGCCCCGGCGTTCTCAAACCACTTTTCTTTCTGCAGATGAACCTCAGCTAAAAATCTTATCAAAGCAGAGTTCAAAACACCTTCATTTTCATCCATTACACCTTAGAGGCTTATGTAGATCTGTCAATTGCTAATACCAAATCTTAGACGTGTTCAGGAGCAGACCAAGTGCATAGTCCTGCTGCCCCAAATTATTCTTCTCTTCAGCCATTTGGGACCCTGTGACTTTGAAAGCCAGGTATACCATCAGCTGTTTCTTATCTTAGATGAGGAGAGAGTGTGATAGACATGCAGATTGCTTGGATGTACAATCAATGTAAAACTTAAGAAAACAGCATCCCACCCAGTGGTTCTTTTTACTTAAAGTAAAATGTAAGATCTGCTGGTTTCAATTTAAGGGAGATTTGGCTCAAATGCCCATTTCGTGGTTTATGTCACTGCAACTGATCACTGCTTGGCTGGGTCCCCTAGCAGTATGAGATCTCATCCCTACAGCTGCATACCATTTATTCTCTGTCTCCTTCTCTCCCCACTCTTTTTCTCTCTTTGAATGGCTAATGGCATCTGGTTATTAATCTTTACAGGGGTCGACATTTAAGATGAAATAGCTCACCCCTTTCCCATCTACTCTTTTTTTGTATATCTTTTTATAGGCTTGGTATTCTCAACCTTTTTGTTTTCCTCTATGGGCATTGGAGCTTTAACAGCACAATCCGTACTGAGACAATATTTTTTGGAGAAAAAGCCATGATTGCCAAACTACTAAGCTTAAACAGTCAGAGTCACATGACATTCCTGGATATAGTTTTTTTTGGGGGGCGGTGTTTGTTTGTTTGTTTGTTGGGGTTTTGTTTGTTAGTTTTGTCTTGTTTGGGTTTACTTCTTTATTTTTCTCTTTGAATAGGTACACATTTATTGTTATTATTAACAAGGAATGATTTCTGTGAGAGTGATCACGCAGCCCTGCCTCTGATGACATACCTTGATAATATAATTTGTTAAGGGAAGATTGTGAGTATGAACAGCGTGAAATTGATGTTACCAGAAAAAGTTGATATTGGTTAATGAAGTTCAGAACTTGGGAAGTCCTGTATCTCTTGTCATTTAATACCAGTAGAGGCAATCTTGTTTCAAGTAATTTTTTAAAGTTTTGTTATACGGGCTGAAAGCTCCTGAATTCTAAGGTAGGTATCTCAACATTAAGTTATAAAAATGATAGGGCATACATTTTCCAGTCAGCAACTCAGAATACAGTAAGGCTGCAGAGAAGCCTCTGCTTGCATCTTGGATATGAGAAAAACACTGAATTATATATGGTAGGTTACTAGTTTCTAGTGTTCCTATCTTAAATGAAGGAATATAATACCTCCCATGGTATGTAAAAGAGGTTTCTCTCA
The DNA here is from genome assembly GCA_013397155.1 of Irena cyanogastra. Classification (NCBI taxonomy): domain Eukaryota; kingdom Metazoa; phylum Chordata; class Aves; order Passeriformes; family Irenidae; genus Irena; species Irena cyanogastra. The sequence goes on along the minus strand of VWZV01007099.1, from coordinate 4,723 downwards.
AACTCCTGAAATAAAGTCCATTTTTCACATGCTACAGAACTAGCCAGTGACATACATTACTATTTAATGCTGAAGCTAAGATCTGTGCTATATCCAGCAAGTCAATATGCATATATATAGAGATAAGAAGAGTTATAATTAGAAAGCACTGAAGAACAAGATTTGCAAGGGAAATAAAAATCACATGAGCATGACATGAGATTTGGCAAAGATTTCACTAAGGAGGATTATCCTCTGCCCTTTGCAATGTCTTTTTAACATGCCTCAGAAGCATCTAGTATTTTCAGCTGTGAAAATTCCTTTCTGCATGCTGCAGGAATAGTAGTTTTGACTGAGAGGGGCAAGTCTTATTAAAAGAAAAATAGAGAGGTTTATATAAAGAGGGGAAGTAAATGTGAAAAAGACAAGATCCCAGGTGAGACTCTCTAATTTAAATGAAAATGTTATCTGTTATTTCTCGAGTGATAAGGAGGACAATATCATTACACAATTTATTTTCATTTGCATTTCATAAAAAAGTTAATCAGAGTATAAACTTGTTAGAGTGTTTTCTAATCTGGTTTAAGATACATCAGTGTGAAGTGACCTTCAGTAAAAGAAACATCAGCTAAGGGCATAAATAATCTTTTCTAACTGCGCTTTAGTCACATATTATAGATACTTATTTCTTTGATGTTGATAGAGAGCACCTTGATTTTTGCTCTCTGATTAAAATGTATAGAAATTCAACTTTTTTAAAATTAATGTGAATATGGAGAACTATCCAGCTTGACTGTGGGATATTTTAATTCTTTTTTCTTTTGCACACAATTCACAACTCCAGAAAGGAATGAGACCTCCAAAGCTGTAAATAATTTTTCTTCTCTTTGCAAAAGCCGGATCACTTCTTTAAGACCCTACTGTAGCATAGGAAAACATGATGGTTGCAGGTAAACCTATATATTGTAAACTACACCAATTTTTTCCATGCCAGCTAACTTTTCAGTTAGCCACTTTTATGGAAATGCAGAAACAAGGCCTTCTGAAATGGCAGTAAGCAGCTCTAAGTTGTTATAAACCTACATGTCTGTAGCATAAGTTTAGAAAGCTACTTTATACAAAGAAGAATTATAGATTATATACATGATTTAAGCAGGAGCTGAATTTCTCCTCTGTTTGCGATAACCTTCACCCTTCTAATTAGTTTAAATATTATTTGAGCCATATATTTCCATAAAGTCTCTTTGTAACTTTATTACTTTGTACATGTGTATGCTTTCATCTTTATTATATTGATTTTTCAAGTCACATAAAAACATTTCTGAAATTTGTCATCCTCTTGTTGTGAAATGAACATAATGTTATAAAACAGTGTCAGCAGCACTTAAAAATTCTGCACTGACTTGAATATAACCACTGCAATACCTCTACACCCATATATAATTGTATGATATTATGAAGAAGACTACTCAGGAAAATGTGCAGTATAAAGCATATATATCCCTGTACTGATAAACTATTTGTCTACATTGCTGAAAATGAATTTTGCTGACAGCAAGATGTCTTTAACATGTCATCAATTAGTTCTTAATAACTATATTCTGTGGCAAATATGTTAAAAATGTAATTTTCTGTAAAAAAAAGACATAAGAAATAATAAGAAGAAAAAATGATAAAAATTTGATATTGCAAAGATGTCAGTAGAAAAAAATTATATCCAAATCCATTAGAGTATAAATAACTGAAAAAACCTAGTTCCATTGGCTTATTATGAAAGAGAAGTACTCAGATAAATACCCCTTTTCACAGTGGCATTCTGTCCCTCGTGTCGAACTTAAAACAAGATATTCTCTTAAGGGCCTACCTGAAGGCCAAACTACACTGCTATAGTGTAGAGCAATATTACAGACACCTAACAAGGATGTGGACATAACACAGTGCAAAACCTGGACATAATAGCTCAAGCCCCAGAAGCATAATAGATATACCATTTCCATTTGTGGACCTCACTCACTTGAGAGATGCAGTGATCCAAGGGCACCTCTATATGATTTAGGCATATTGTGAATATTATTCTGAACTGAGTCTGGAGAACAGGTTTAAGTGATTTTTCAGCATCTCATCCTCTCCATCTATTCAAATTGTGATCATGATATTTATATACGACTCAAAAGTTGTTGAGAGACCTAGATCACTGAAGCGTAAAACGCATTAAAAACTGCAGATAAGATTGCCATATAATTTTATGGTAATTCCAAGGAAAATGGATTTACTACTATAAAGTCTTAGAATAGTGAGGCAAGCAAAGGTAGGCATATAAAAGTTGCTTTGATATTATTAGACAATTAAAAAAAATAATTTGAAAGCATCCATGCTTTGATAGTCAAGATCATTTCTACCTTAATTAAAAATATTTGCAGGCAGTTAAAAAGTTCAAGGCAATATTCAACTCGATTTGGATGTTTCCATCTCTTTAGATTCACTATCTTTTTTTCACAGCAGTTTGGACATTTGTAAAAATCATATTGTATTCAGCATCTTTACATGGAAAACTCATGGGAAGGGTGTTTTAGTGTTTTGAAAGAGAATGGAAAGAGCACCAATGGCAAAACACTTCAGGATAGCTTGCTTCGTGGAAGGTGAAAAGACTCACCTACAACTTTTAAGTGATGTCTCTGGGGACTTGTTATTATTCACTGTGAAAATAGTCAAAGCAGATTGGAAAACCATATAGGAGTGAAGGGAGCAAAGCCCATGAAGAAGTGACACCTGTGAGTGAATAAGCATGTGGTTTCAGAGTGGGATCTGATTGAGAGGAGAGGTGACAATCCAGGACTGCTCAGAAATGCAGGGTTGTGCAGACACAGAGACATTAGGTGTTGGCATCAATCAAGAACACAAACCATTATAGATGCTGGAGTTAAGCATTCTAACATTGCACAAATGCGTTAAGAGTAGAAGAATGAGGTAGGTCATTGCACTCAGTCCCCCACAATCAGTAAAAATTTTTAGTTCAGGTAAGCCTAAAGAACTTTTGAGTCTTCTGAAGATCAGACACCTCTCTTGAGACCCCTGCTGTTGTATGACTAGGTGTTTGTGTCTCTCAGTTATTAACTTTCAGTGAAGGGCTGCTTTTATTCCAATTATTTCCCAGCCTAGACAGGTGTCACCTATGGCTGCTGTACTGATCAAAGGCATGGGTGTAGCCAGAGAGACACCCTATCATAAAACCTATTTTCCTGCATGTTGATCCTTTAAGAGAGGTAGTGGAACCTCTGACACTTGAGATATTTGAAACCACACTGAACAACATACAAAGGACAATATTCAAAAGAACAATACTATCATAATAGATAAATTGAGTAGGTGATCTATTACATCTCTTTAACCTTCACTGCCTTTTGATAGATTTTTTTAAAGAAAGTTCTGTCCCTCCAGGTTCCAACTGGAAGAAACGTTGTATTGGAAAAGATCTCTTGTATTACTGAATCTAGTTTCCTTCTCCTATAGGCAACAAAGTGAAACCCATCAATTGCTCTCTCATCTGGGAAGAAGACTTGTCAAACTTCTATCTTGCCTGAGACTAGTGGTATTTATAAAATAAATATTTTATAATAAGTTTGTTGAACCAATCTAGCAAGTTTTAGATCTTGGAAATCTTCATAAAAAACTTCATATACTATCAGTATTCGTTAGCGTCTACTTCTACTATGCTGTATGGAGGAAACAAAAATATGG
>VWZV01007097.1:2406-21521 GCA_013397155.1 Irena cyanogastra | reverse complement strand
TGACCCTACCCACTGGCAAAACAAAATCAGCATAGTCAGCAGGGTCAGAACAAACTGTTGCTTTTAAGATCTAAATGAAAGGAATCAGTCCTGTCCAAAATTCCCAGATGGGAAGACCTTCCATATAGTTCACTGGCCCTCAAGTAGGCTAAGGTTGGAGGACCATGTGAGCAATGGGCAAGTCAGTTAAAAGAAGCTGAACTGCTGCATGTATTGAAATGCATCCAAAAATCGCATACTGAAAAAGTATGAAGGAAAAAGGAAAAAGAACTTGTGGGTTTGGGAAGGCAAGGATGGATTTTGTTAACAGTATATCAAACAAAACACCAACAAAAGGAACAGTTGTTGAAATGCTCTAACATGGACCAACAGATGTGAGTTGCAGAATCAAATTGCAATGCTAAAATGCCAAAATAAGCTGCTTGCTGATAAGCTGGATTTACCAGACTTGCTGAGAAGGCTGCAGTTAGAGTAGCTCAGTATAAGGAAAGGAGGGGGCAAGTGAATCACAAGAAAATGCACGCAGTGATTGCAGAGGCAGTGTGCAGTGGGATCCTGATAAATGGAATGGAGATATTTGGGATTCTGTGGATTCTGATGAGGTTGGTTCCCCAGATGAATTTGTAGAGGTGAGACCAGCATGGAGACGAAAGGTGGAATTAGATGCTAATGGTCAGCAGGTCAGGAGGGATACTCATAGAGGATTATACTCAGCATGAAGTATATGAAATATTTGAACAGTTTAGGAAAACCAGGGGAACCTCTTTTCTCTTGGATGGTGTGCTTGCATGACCAGGGAGCATCAGGGATAACCCTAGACTCAGGGGACTCTAAGAAGTTTTTAATTTTGAGTTTGGATTCTTTTGTGCAGGATGCATTTTGGAATAACATTCACAATACTAATTTGTTAGCTTAGTCTGCTTTGGATGTAATAGTAAATACTCTACAGAAAGTTATTGGCCAGGATCTGAAAGTCAGAGGTACACTTTGTGAAATTATATCCAATGAGATGCATGGGAACCTCTTGTGTTTTGTATTTGTAGATACTGTTACTGAAGATACAAGTAGTCACTCCAATATTTGTACCTGTAACGTTATTGCAATGAAAAGATTTTAGTTATTTATTGTTGTTTATATTTTTTAAATGAAGTTTTTTAGTTTTTTACCTCCTGTTATATCCTGTAAATTTTTGGAGTCTTAACTATACCCTGATTCAAGACTTGCAGCCTACTCCCATTGGTATGAACTGGTAAAGGTACTGTTACAACACACAGACTTGAGGCTTGCTGAAACAGGCCCGGGAGAATGGACAAAAGGCTTTGATTGCTCTCCATGGCAGAAATCCATCATGTGATGGAGTGGGTGAAGAAAGATGGAGAACACAGATGGTGGGACGCTCTTTTTGGTAGCCTACAGCTACCAGAATTCTCAGCTGAGTGCTTCACCCTGGTGATGTTTTATTGATGCTAATAATTTTGCTTTTTGTTCTGATAATTGCATTGTATGTTAAGGTTTGGATGATTATGAAACAATTACCTTACCAACTACCTCCACTGATAGTAGACAATCCATGTGGTACCAAAGCATGAAATGTTCTCAAGCTCTATTTGGATATTGTGAAGCTTGAATTACTATAGTCACAATTATGTAAGAAAATGACTGGGAACTCTGTGGACGGGAAACTGGGGGTACGATTAGAGGAAACTGAGGACTTAGAACAGTATGGAAATTACAGGGTGGGAATTAAGTTCCCTAATTTGGTGTCTGTGTCTCTGACCCTACCCACTGGGAAAACACAAAGTCAGGACTGCAGAGCTGGGTCATGTGCTGCCTCTTCCCCTCATAGGGAAATCCTCTGGCTGGATGGGGGTGCTGGTGGCCCAGGGCTGGTGTCTGCCCTCCTCCAGTCCCGCAGAGGGGCAGTGACACCAGCGCAGCCCTCCAGCCATGGAAATTGCTTTCCCCGTGCACGGGAGGCCCCACGTGATGGTGCAGCTGTACTCATTCCATCTGTCACATGGCTGTGTTCACCACCTCCTCCCTGCTTTCCAAGTGCCAGACTTGTACATGGCAGCCATGGCTGGAGCTCTGCAGGAAGGCTTAGTGCAACTTGTTCTGGTACTCACGATACTCTGGTAGTCATTGCCAGCAAAGTGGTACTGCCCTGACCATGCTGTTTGATGTAAATATCTTGCTCAAGTGTCTGTGAGATGTCCTCAGTGTAGCTGTACTTGTGTCCAACCTCATCTGCCTTTCTATAATTTTAAAGCAAATTTTAAAATCAATTAAATTAAACGTTTTTAAGTGTTTTTTTCTCTTGGTCTTGCTGCATCTCCTGTTAGTGGCCTGTGGTCCTGGGCCCCTTGGCAGGACCCTACATGCCACTGGGCTGGGTGCCAGGCCAGTGCCAGAGCAGAACAGTGCTTGGTCCCAGCCAGCTGTGCCGGGTGACATCCCTGCCCAAAACCTGCCAGCTGGAGCCTCCAGTCCTCACTGTGAGCCAGGAGCTGTGAAGCAGTGCTTCAAACCAGCTCCAGCCAGTGCTGCTGGTACCTGGGGGGGCAGGACAGCAGCCTGTCGTGGTCCTGCCTTTCAGGCCCTGGGCAGGGAGGGATTGTGTCACCAAGCTCCAAAGCAGTGGATACAGTAAAGGCCTTGGAAATGATAGCTCCTGGAGACACCAGAAATGGCCTGCAGAGGAAGCCTGACCAGAAGCTGGGCTGCATCCATAAGACAAGATGGTTTGCCAGGTTTTGGTCTGGTCTAAATCAGACCTGACATAAGTATCAAAAAACCCCTAATTTAAGGCAGATGGACTGTGCTTGGTTTTGGCATCTCTCGCTGCTCATTGGCAGTGGTGCAGGGTCACTGCACGGTCAGTGGCAAGGTACCCACACCATCAGCTCTGCTTGGCCCCTGTGCTGGAGCTGTGGGCCCTCCCCCAGGGCTGTCTCTGCCGTAAAAGGGGCTGTGGCTCTTGCTCTGGCCCCAGGACAGGCACTCACTGCCCCAGTGTCCCGGGCTGGGGTGCCCTGCCAGAGCCTCAGGCTCCAGCCCCCAGGCACAGGTGACTCTTTGGGTGCTGCCAGCCCTCCTGGTCAGGCTGGTGCTGCAGTGTGCCATGCTGGTTTCACCACCCCCCCTCGTGGGCATCTTCTGGCCAGGGGCAGCACATGGGTCCCTGCTGAGTCCTGAGCCTGCTGTGTCCTTGTGCATCCAATTTTGGGTGCTGTTAACCAAAGCTAGAGGGCAATGGGGCTGTGACACAGCTGCAGCTGTCACCCCCTGGCTTGGCACTGCTACAGCCCCCTGCGCCTTTGTGTCTGTGTCCCCCTTACATGTGTGCACATCCATGCCTATGTCCGTTTGTGGGTCTGTTTGTGCCTGTGGGCACATCCCTGCCTGGTTACAGGCCATCCCACTGAGCTCTGCCACCCCATCCCAGGCATCCACTGGGACTAGCAGAGTTTGGGGCATGGAGCAGGATTCTGGAAGCTCTGGACAGCTCCCACCATGGCAGCTCAGCAGGGAAAGCAGCTGTCTGGCAGCCACCAGTCCGTGGTGGTGTGGTGGGCTGGGGAGTCAGGGCCACTCAGCCATGGCTACAGCAGCCCTGTTCACCCCAGGCTCTGGGCCAGGCATCCTGTCCTTGGCTACCAACTTCTGGAGGCTGGCCCAGCTCTGCACACCCACTCTGGGGCTTCCCTGCCTCCCTCTCTGTGCAGGCTAAGGCTAGCAGGGCTGCCAGGGTTGGCACCACATCCTCTGCTGGGCAGCACCTCTGCCTTTCCCAGGCCACGCAGGTGTTACTGCACATCTCGGCACACCAGCTGGTGTGAACAGCACCCGGCCAGAGCCTCCGTGTGTGCTGTCTGCACAAGCCATCTGCTCCCACTGCTGTACCCAGTGCCCAGCAGCCTGCTCCAAGAGCAGCCCAAGCTCCATCCTGCAGAGAGCCTGGGAGAGAAGCGTGTTCCTGGTGAAGCCTGTCGGGTGCTGGGGGCTGTAGGGTGGGTTTCCCCTTCTGTACCAGTCTGGAAGGGGCTATTTTGTGGTTTGAGAAAATCAGCAAAAAGCAGAGCCTGGCTTTGCTGTTGAGAGGCCTGTGATAACCCACCCTTATGGGGAAGGAAGCAACCAGCTCCAACACAGCTGCAAGCAGTTTGCCCTGACAGTTGGGGCATTTCCTTCCCAGGCTTGATTTGTGATTTCCCTGTTCCTGTTCCCCCTTGGATTGAAAGGGCAGCTGGAGGGCTGTTGAGTCTCGCTGTGTCTGGCCCAAGCCATGCTGAGCAGGCAGATGGTTGGGGTGGCATTGCAGTGGAGGCTTGGCTGTGGCCACTGGCTGGTGACAATGTGCTCTGGGGTCATGCCAGGGATGCAGTGCTGGTGCGTTGGACTGTTGGGGGTGCAGAGAGTGGGGGACTCTCAGACTCTTTCCCCATGTGGCTCCACCACATCCCATAGCATTCATACCTTCATATCCAGCTGGTTTTGGGGGACATGGGGCTTTCCTGGTGGACCCTTCAGAGCAGCTCTCTGGACACCAAATGTTTGCCAGGGGGCTGCCCAGAGGCCCTGAGTGTGGCCATGCCGGCTGGGAGCAGGATGGAGATGGGGGCTGTGCTGCTGAGCCTCTGGAGGGAGAGCTGCAGCTGCAGAGCCTGCCCCTGCACTGCTCCCTGCCCACAACAAGCCCTGGCAGGCAGAGATGTAGCAGCAGATTAAATTTTGATCCGCTTGGGAATTAAAATAGGCTGGCAAGTCTGCTCTGCTCTGTGACACCAAATGCTTCAATGTGAGGAGTTAATGTGCCTTCTCCTTCCCTGTAAATCTGAGCACTGTCAGATCCCCTCCGCTGCTGGTGGAGCAGAGCTGCAGTGGCTGCTAAGTGGGACGAATCCATCAGCAGGACCTGAGTCCTGGAATCTAGGGAATTGACTCCAGGCAGATGGGGTCACTGGTGTAACAGAGCAAACTGCTATCAGCTCCTGATATTTCTCCAGCAGCACTGGTTGTGCTGTAAGCCCTCACAGTCCAGAAGGGCTCCAGGAAATCAAAGCTGGTGATGGGTGAGATTCTTATCACTCCTTACTCACCTGGCTCCAGGCAGGCCCCAACCCTTCTGTTCTCCATGGTGAGCTTAAGCACACATGACCCAGTAGCTGTGAGAAGGCTGTGTGCATCCAATAATCCTCTTGCCCTGAGCTGTGGCAGGTGGCCAGCTCTCTCTATACACACAGGCTTAATCCCTGCCTTGTTTTGCCTTTGCAGGTCGGGCGTGATACTTGCTGCCAGGTTGTTGCTCTTCTCTTACTCTCCTTTCTTCCCACTGCTGCAGCTGGTGCCCTGGTTCCTGATCTTGTCCCCCAGTCCACACTGGGTGGCTCCTCTCACAGTCTGTCCTGCAGCTGACAACATGCTGTGATGATGCCTGCACCCAGTAGGATGTCACCCTGGAGCTTCAGAGGAGTCTCTCTTAGGAGACAGTTGTACCCCACTGGCACCCACACCTCACTGTGGTGGGAGTGAGCCTGTGAGTGAGTGAGTGGTGCAGAGATGGCACAGGCAGCACAGGCAGTGCAAGTGGCATGTATGGTGCAGATGGGTAGCTTTCCATCAGTGTGGCCACTTCCTGATGAACAACTTCCTTCTCTGCCACCATCAGTTTGCCAAAGGCTGCACAGGTGTGCTGGTTTCCTGACCTCATACACAAGAGATTTCTTTGCTAATCATGAGTTTTAAGGCTGTTATACCCCTTGTCCTCCTTAAGCTTTCCTATTTTCCTGCTGTGTTTACCCAAGCAATTATTCCATCTCTAATTCATATTCTCCACACAGGACCTTACACTGATGGTGCTTTGCAAGGCTGAACAGATGACTGCCCATATTTCTCCATTTTTAAGTCAATGTCCTGTTCCATTTCACTGCATCTCAGGGGCAGCCTGCATCACAGGCTGGTCAATGCTGACATTTTTAAACCCGCTGAAGAGTAAACATGCAGTTCCTTCAAGACCTGTGACAGTTGTACAGGCACAGCAGCCTGACTTGCAAAACAAACAGGTAGGAGACATTTTGACAAACTAAATATAACACTCCTCTCAGCTCAGTTATCAAGACTTTGGGGTAATGTGAGTGTTTGACTAATTGATGTGCCTGGTCTGCACATAGGTGTGCAACAGTTTCTATCATCCTGGACAAGATAATGCATGAAAAATCATGACACATTACTGGGCAGGGAGCAGCTGCTATTGTTTACATAATACAAACCAAATTTACAGACAGAATTTAACTTGTTCCATGGAATTACTTGCCCTAGCTGAGGTTCTTGGGGACAGGTCAAAAAGGGTTTAGATGGTTTATATCTCTTCTCTTGTTTGGACATAAGAACAGGCTAGAGAGTGCAGGTTATGCTCTTCTTAAAATAGGAAGAAACACAGGGAAGGGAGTTCTTGGCTCCTTCCTCTCTTAAACGACCACTGAGCATTTGTTGTTTTATAGGCTACTCCAGTTGTGGGACAGGTGACAGGACAGGGAAAATTCTCCTGAATTTTCTGGAATTGCTGATACGAAACATAAGGACCGATCTGATTCAGAGCATAAACAACTTGTTTTTGACATCAGCCCTGGGCTACTGCACAGCAGGAGAGAAAAACCCAGCAAGAGAGAAGTGCAGAGAACCATGGTGAGACTCGTGCACCCTCCTAGTGTCCATCTCCATGTTTGCAAGTGACAGCAGCTTTGACACCAACAGGAGATGTCCCCCCTCTCCAGTTTGTGTCACAGAGAAAGTGGTTCTGACACACAAACTGCAACTGCTGTGGGACTCGCTGTTGGACTGGGTTGACTGTGGCTAGATGCCAGGTGCCCACCAAGCCACTCGTATCACTTTCCTCCTCAGGTCCCTACCCATAGCAAGGTGTTTGCAACTAGCTGGTCTTTAAGGTCCCTTCCAACCCAACCCACTCTGTAATTCTGTGATTTGTCCAGGTTATTTGATGGAGAGGGTTCACAAGCTAACGTTAACCTGGAACATGCACTTTCCCCAAAGCCTAGGTAAGCTAGTGTCTCCTTGTTAGCTGATGGAGACACAGTTGGTATCTTGATTACATCCCTTATTTTGCTCCCAAGAGCTGAATAGCTGTTGGGCATCCCTATCTTCCTGTTGACTTTGGGCCCCATTACACCAGCATTGGAGCAGCCAGTATGGATTCCACATAACTGGTGGCTGTAATCTTTCCATGTCTCAAAGTTCTTATGAGGTTAGACTGGGTAGTTTCTACTTCTTGTCTGAATTCCTTCACTCCTTCCTGCATAGTTTTTTTCTCAAGGACCAGCTTCTTGATGGAACCCTTCTTCCCCCTCCTCCCCTAATAACTGATGATATAGACCCATTGACTTCCATGTCCACTGTTTTTTTTCCACAACTGGGGCAACTATAGCTGTTCTTGTTTGGGCCCCTATCTCTATTATCACCTCAGATGGAGTTTGTCCCCAGTCTCAATCATGTTACTGTCAGAGGCGCCTTGGGTCCCTGAGTTAAGCACAGCCCTCTGACAGCCCTGAGCTGTGGCTTTGCAGGCACATGCCAAGCCCCAGTACAGCGCCAGAAGTTGCTGGTTTTCACTGGGCTAGGCCCCTTCTGTCAGTTGGCATGTCAGTTTGCCAGGGTTACTTGCCTGTTCAGGTGTAGTCCCAGGCTATGGGAGGTGATAAGTAGCCCAGGCACTTGCCCAAATCCTTCTACACACTCTGCCACCCACGGACCAGCTGCCTCAGGGCACGTTTCAGTACTGACTCACCCTGAAGTTGTCTTCTCTTACACCAGGATGACACCAGATTACACAGACCCCATGATATGCCAACCGTGTTAATTAGTAGTATTAAACATCTCATGTAAGAATGAGCAGGAACAATAAAGCCACCCACACCAGGTGGGAGTGGGAAATGGGATCCTCTCCACAAGGCAGCTCCCCCAGGAGAGCAAGGCCATCAGTGCCAGGGCAAAGCACAGAGACATGGTTAGTACTAACGTGTTCCCAAAGCCCAGCAAAGTAAAGAGATAAGAAATGCAGCCAACAAAAACTGTGACCCAACAGGAGCTGCCTACTTAATAACTACTATGGCTAAAGCACATTTAGCACAGAACTGCCATTGCCTCAGGCCCCACGCTGGGCACCAAACTGTGGTGGGCTGGCCCTGCCTGGACACCAGGTACTCACCAAGCTGCTCCCTCACTTCTCTCCTCAGTGGGAGGGGGCAGGGAGAAAGGAAGATGGGAACGGAATTTGTAGGCCAAGATAAAGGCAGTTTAATAACGCAAAAGCAAGGCTGCACGTGGGAGCAAAGGAAAACTAAATATTTATTCTCTACTTTCGATCAGCAGGAGATGTCCGGCCACTTCCCGGGAAGCACAGCTTCAGTACACAGAGCAGCTGCTCCAGAAGACAGATGTTTCACTAAAGAATGCCCCCCATCTCCGTTCTCTTAGGTATTACTGCTGAGCAGATGCCATATGGTCTGCAATATCCCAAGATCTTGCCCCCACCCCAGCCTGCTGGTGAGGTGGGAATGCTAGAGACAGCCTTAACGCTGTGGAAACATTTTTCAACAATAGCCAAAGCACTGGGGTGTTATCAACACCTTCCTAGCTACCAATACAAAACACAGCTCTACGAGGGCTGCTAGGGGTAAAATTACCTTCAGCTCAGTCAGACCCAACACAACTGTTTATTTAAAAAAAATTAAAAGAAACTTTTAACAAAATCACACCGAACAGTGAGGATCTGAAAAGCCAGGCAGCACTGGGGGCGTCATGAAGAGAAATGCTCTGCAGGCCCTGACCAACCCAAGGGCTAGACGTGCAGACAAGCACCTCCAAGTGGATGATAAGACCATGTCCACTTCTCTCATTCAAACAGTGATACTGTTTCTTAAGCAGGTGAGGTGGTAAATTAGAAACCTGAATCTCTTCTGCATCCTCATTAGGTGCCCAGGCACCTGGAGGGCTCCAATGGTGGTAAGCTTTTAAAAAAAGTTCCATCTGAAAGCAACCACGGCTGCAGTTGCAGCTTGGAGGAAGCCACCTGCTTAAAGTGCAACACGAAGAGTATGTCATGGCATAAGGTGTGTGTGACACGCTGCATTTCTTCTTGCCCAAAATCCTACAGAGCTGTCCATTTTTTTCCCTTGTTGCCCTGCATCAGCACAGAACATCCTCTCTAGCTCAGAAAGAAGGGAGAATGAACACATGTATATCCACAGTCTAAGAAGAGTCACCTTTTGCTGGAACTTGGATCTCACTCCATACCCCGATCCCAAATGCAAGAACAGGGCTAGCTCTGGAAGGACAGAGCCCTCTACGAGCTAGGAGCCACGAGGCAATTAATAGATTGCAGGCTGGTGATTTGCCTTCTGCATCTGAATGATCTTGCCAAAGCCACCTCTTCCCACATCGTAGTCTGTCCGGTATTCATCTCGCACCTGGGGCACAGCAACAACACAGGCATATTAATGGCCAGCACTGCCTGTCTCCTACTACACCTCAGAATCATCATCTCCTCCTTGTTCAGCTGGTGGGGAACTGAAGTTCAGATTAGAAGCACTTCAACTTGTCTGAGATCTCTTCAACTAATCCACCAAAAAGGTGGTAAAAATGATAAAAAAGGGTATATCTGATTGTTGAGATTTTTTCAGTTAAGAAGCAAAGAAGACCCCAAAATATTTTTGTTCAGCTTTTCAGTACACCTTTCTGAATTGCCAGGCTTGGCCTTCAGAACACTTTATCTCATCTAAATCTCATCTTTGCCCTTGAGGAAACTGCTGTGTTATGAGAATGGCTTGGCAGCCACGCTGTTCCCCTCTACTCAAATTCTGGATCATTTCAAGGGTACTAGCTTGGATTAGGGAACATTCTGCTTGCATTGCAGGAAGTTTGGAGTCCTAGACAGAAGTGGCCTAAAGTTCCATTTGCACTTAATATTAGCTATCAATTACCAAAACAACCTGGGAGTAAACTACATTATCAGCTCTTTATAGTCTGCACATTGCTCTCTATAAGACAAAACCAGCAAATAAGATCTTACAGGATCAAATTCAGGGATGAAGTGGCATTGCCTTTACCTGTCCTCCAGTCTTTCCTCTCCCATACTGCCGTCCCTCCTTAAAGCCTGCATCCCAGTCTGTGCGGATGATGCGGTCGTCCAGCCGTGTGCCGTTGATAAACCGCATGGCGTGCTCGGCATCGGCTCTCGTGTAGTACCTGAGGCACTCTGTAAGGACAACTGAGTGTGCTAGTTTGTTGGGTACAGGGAAAAAAAATAAGGAAGTATTGTATTTGAGAAGCAGAACTTCCCCCCACCACCGCCTTCCAGCCTTTTCTACTATTCCTGCTCTTCTCTATGGATCAAAACCTGCACTCATGTAAATCCAAGCTAAGACCAGCTAATGCTCGGAATGGATTCTGTACTTTAATGTTAGTACCTGCACAGACAAGGCAATGGAACAAAGACATTAAAGCCTTGCTAAGGGCAAGAAATCAGTAATTTGCCTTTTTGTACTATGTAAAACTTGACTGCAATAGAACAAAAGGAGCAGGCTTCACAGGAGAGCTTTGCACAGACAGCTCCTGGCACAACCTGTATAAGCGTGTACCGTCTCCTTGAAAATGCCTCCGTGGCTTATCCTGCTGCTTCCTTCAGGTGTGCAGTTGAGATGAGGAAGTAAACATGTGCTCTGGACATGAAAGACGTCAGGCTGATGACTGTAACAGTTCTCATTTTGGCCCTAAAACCATTAAAGAAATTAATTAATTAATTAAAGGAGCTCCTTGCCACCTCCAGGAAATACAACTCTGGCGGCACTTGTCATGTACGGCATCACTATACAATCGGTCTCAGGGTGCAGACAGGAAGGTGCGAGGATGGAGAGGATGTGCCTGCTAGGAAGCACTTGGCTACCCCCTTTCCAGCAGCAGTACAGATACACCTGCTGTGCACAGGAACTACAGGTGCCAGCCACACCCGTGCTGACAGAAGGTAACCAGAAAGGATACTCTACAAAGCAGAAGCCGCAGGGGGTTTTCTTGATCTTGTCCAGACCCATGACAATCCTCTTGACATCTCCGCACTTGGAGAAGAGCTCCTGGATCTGCTCCTCGGTGGTGTAGAAGGACAGGTTCCCGACATACAGCGTGGAGGAGATCTTCAGCGATTTCTCCTGCAGCTGCCTGCTACCCTGCGGGCACAGAGGCGCACGCCGCGGGCTCAGCGCGCTCGCCGTCCCGCTCCCACCGCCCCGTGCCCTCCCGCTGCCCGGTTCCTCGCACGGCCTTGCCCCGGCCTCAGACCTCCCCGCCCCGGCCGGGTCCCGTCACCCGCCGCGCCGGGCGCACCCGGAAGTGCTGGTCGCGGTACTGGCTGATCTCGCAGTACGAGTCGCTGTTGAGCCCGCTGAGCGTGGTGTGCAGCAGCCCCGACATCGCGCCCGCCCGGGCCCCGCCGCCGGGCCCCGCTGCCGGGATCCTTCCAGAACCGCCGCGCACCGGACGCGGCGAGCGGCGCGCGAGAGACACCGCTCCGCCGCCCCGCGCGATTGGCAGTGCCAGCTGTCACTCGGGGCGCGGGGCGGGGCCGGAGAGCCCGGGAGCCCGCCGGGAGCGCTGGGTCGGGGCGCGCATGCGCAGTGCGGGGGCTCTGCTCCCGCCGTTCCGCGCCCCTCACGGAGCTCCTCTGAGGGGCCATGGCGGGGTCGCGGGCGGCGGCCGTGGAAGGTGCTGCGGGTCGCGGGCTCTCCCCTCCCGATAAGCGCCGCCACTGGCAGCTGATGTTGGGCTGTGTGTCACGCCCCGCTGTCCTCCTGTCTTACAGCGCTGGTGCGGGAGCTGCTGGGGGAAGAGGCGCTGTCCCGCATTGCCGCCCTGACCGAGGAACTGTTCCAGGCGGCGGAGAGCATCTCTGAAGAGGAGGGGAACGTGGCGGAGGGAGAGGCGCCCGCTCCCAGCTCCTCTGAAGAAACGGGGGGTGCATGTGCTTCACACCCCACAGCCCTGGCCCAGGTTGGTGCTGCAGCTCCGTAAACACCAGCTGCTGCTGCTTCCCACCCTTTGCGCTGAAGCTAAACCTGTAGGACTACTGAAATGTACAGAAAAGAGTTAATTGCTCTGTCTTTTGACCCAATAGCGTGAAAGTCCAAAATAAATTGAGAAATGTTATTTTAAAAAGGCAATGTGAAACGATGTTCCTGAATGTAAAAGTGTGTGTGTATTTGGCTCTGCTCTCATGAGATCCCCCCTGGATGCTGTGTCCAGGTCTGAGGCCACCAACATCAGAAGGATGTGGACCTGCTGGAGGAAGCCATGAAGGTGATTGAAGGGCTGGAGCACCTCTCCTGGGAAAGATACTGAGTTCAGCCAGAAGAGAAGGCTCTGGGGAGACCTTACAGCACCTTCAGTGCCTAAAGGGCTTCCAAGAGAGCTGGAGAAGGACTTTGGGCAAGGGCTTGAAGTGACAGGAAAAGGGGAAATGGCTTTACATTGCAAGAAGGTTGATTTAGATTAGATATTAGTAAGATACTGTGAGGGTGGGGAGGCCCTGGCACAGGTTGTCCAGAGAAGCTGTGGCTGCCCTATCTGTGGAAGTGTCCAAGGCCAGGTTGGACAGGGCTTGGAGCAACCTGGGATAGTGAAAGATGTCCCTGCCCATGGCAGGGGGTTGGAACTAGGTGGTCTTTTAGGTCACTTTTGGCCCAAACCATTCTATGATAATAATGGGAAAAATTACTGGCTACTGATAAGGTATTTATTATTTCAAATTACTAGTAGTATCTAGTTGTAATTTCAAGCAAAAATGCAAGCAGAAAGCACTGATGCATTAAGAGTTTGGTACTGGCTCAGAGGAGAGGTCCTTTTCACCCTGTCTGTGGATTCCCATAATGACAGCAGTTAACCCAAGGAAGAAGAAAACAAGCATGAAGTTTTAACTGCCTGGTAAACAATATTCCAGTACACAATATTATATTGGAGGTACTCATTTTCAGTCATTGTAAAAGTTTATCAGGGGGTTGTTCATAATGTTTGGTTTTTCCTTCTGTTTATTTCTCCTAGAGGAGTACTTAGAAAGTAGTAAACATCTACTTTAAAAGTCCTTTTTCAAAGATAAATCTGGTAGTACATGAATTTGAAATAAGGAAAAATACCAGCTGAGATACTGTCCAACTGCTTGCTCCAAAATTATATTTTCAAGAGACATTTAATAAGTAGCAATTATCAGCTAAGGAACACTGATTTTGGAAGTCCTAAATTTGTAACAAGGAGCAAGATAAGTTAGCAAGTGTCATAACAGAAAGTGTCATTAGTACAGTGTGTAACAAAATACAAGAGCATAAAAGTGGTATCCTTCAGTTCTTCCTGAATCCGTTGGGCTAAATTATTTTTGAAGAAAGGAGAAATCATTAATTTGTAGTCTAGCCACTTCAATAAGAGGGGCTATGAACTCTCTCCTAGATAGGCAAGAGTGTATTTGTAGGCAAGATCTGTCATGAAAAATAGAATAAAGTGATGGAAAATGCAGCCCCTCAGGGTGGGTTGCTAAAGCAGCTTATTGCCTTTATGTAGTGCTGTGTCTTTTAAACAAAGACTATATAGTCAGTAACCTTTGTTCTTTGTTTGCTACTATCAAAAGTTTCCAGTGTAGGTATTTAAAGTAATTAAGCTACCTAGTGTTCTTTTTGATGTGCAAAAGAGGTGAAGCCTTACTACAGATAGTTCTCAAATGTGATAAGATTCTTAGAGTTCCTTTCCAACTCCTACAGATTTTAGGTGAAGAAATGCTACATCCATTCAGCATGCCTGTTTTCAGGTCACTGTCCAACATGTCCCTGTGAGATCCTGTGACAGTTTTATGGAAAACTCACACCTTTGGTGTAAAAGGGAGTTGTGTCAACATGTGGAGAGGCCATTCCTGTGAAACACGTGAAAGATGCTTCTTTTTCCAGTAGTAAATTTCAATGGGATCCACATCCAGGACAAAATTAAATTGAGTGGAATTCTCCTCTTCAGGTTGAAGAGAGTGCAGTCAGCTTGTGGAACTGGACTGTGACCAAACACACAGGTGCTGTTATCAGTGATGAGCAAAGAGCCAAACGTATGTATGTTCTGTGCCTTCCTAAATGTGTTTTTGTGCTGTAGCATGGAAACTAACACTCTCTGCTCACAGGCACATAAGTAGTGCTGTAGAGTTGTTTGGGTCTTTGGAGACATGGGCTAGAAAGAGAAAAACCTACCACTGAGCTTGTATAAACAGTTCAAGAAGAAGCATCCTGATCTAATACTTATCTTCTTGTAGATATTCTTATCACTCCCCTTTCTATGCCAGAGCACCAGTAAAGTGGTGATGTGACCAAAGGAAGCTGTAATTTGCCTTCTGATACTGTGGTTCAAATCTAGAAATGTATGGAAGTAACATAGATGTAAATTTTAGACTGTTGATCACTTAATTTATATCAAGTGAGATTGTTTTTTTAATGTAACTACCTCATCCATATTTACATACAGAAACATCCTAAGTCCTCTTTTCACTGACCTGCTTTAGCCAGGTGCACAGCTAAAGCTAAGTTCTCTTGGGCCAGGGGCAGGGCTGGGGTAAAGCAGGGGTGAGCTTTTGGTCTTTTCCCTCAGCGTGCTCTTTCTGTGGTTCTGTGGGATTGCAGTGTCAGGCCTACATTCTTGTCTTGAGGGATTATAGTCAAAATGATGTATAATCTGCATCATATAAATTATACCAGGTAAAGGGAAAAGGGTAAATTGTCACAAAGTAGAGCATAATGTTCTCAGATCACAGCTAAAGGGCCAGGGAGAGGCTGTTTTAAATACATTAAGTAGTGTCTTTTCCATCCCTGATGTCTGAGGAAGGCCTGAAAATATTTTTGCTTTTTACTTTGAAACAGTAAAGATTATTAAACTTAATTTCCTTTTTTTGCTGAAGGCTATTTTGAGGCTTTCAAGATATGTTACTGTAAGCACCTGCAATGTAATTAAGTCTTTGAATACCATGTATTTAACTTAAACTCTCTCTAAATTCTTTAATAGGTATTTTAATGAGAATATGTTTTTTTTCTTACTGCCTGAAAAGCAATTTTAAACATCTTGGCTAAAATTCAGATTGCTTTGACTCCTGAAGCTTTCAGATTTTTTTGTCTTGTGATTTAAAATGTCAAATAGTCTTTCAGATATGGCATGGCTTGACTTTCTGTAGAAAAAAAAAAGAAGTAGAGAAAAGGAAACTTTTGAATGCCTGCACTGTTTTCTTGCAGTGCGGTTTGTTGCCTGCAGACTGATTTGCCTTTGTGAAGGCAGCGATCCTCCGGAGGGAACTATTCGAAGACAGATTTTGGTAAGGCTAATTGTGGGTGAGTCATGAAATACAGTTGATCCCCCAGGGAAGTCTTCAAATCTTATTATCTTTGCTTTGGAAAGGGAGTGAAATATACGTCTAGTTCTGGAAAGTTAGCTGGTGTTTTGGCAGTAGTATTGCTGACTCTCCTCATCACTTAAGGAAAGATAAGATTGATTATCCCATTTTTTCCCTTTTAAGAAAACAAAGTACATGCTGAAGTGGGACCTGTATCTTACAGGGATACCTTGCTGAGCCACTGGAGATAGGAATGTCTGGACATTAGGAATGTCTGGAGTTAGGAATGTCTGTGGTTAGCATCACATCTTCTCATAGGATAAAATATGTTTTGAGCAGGACATGAATTTATTTCAGTGTCTTATAATATTGTCTAGTGGGCCACCATAAGTCTTATGCTGCATCTGAGTGTGCATTCAGAAGTGAGAGTTGCTGGTCAGAAACTGCAGAGCTGAAATACCCTTGTCCTGTGTTAGATACGTGTGACAACGAGATGAGCGCTTACATTGCCTTTCTTGAAAGTGAACTGCATTTTCACGAAAGACTTACCATTTCCTCCTTCAGATGTCTATGAAAACTGGGAAAGGATGGATAGATATTGGAAAAGCTGGTCTTGCAGATGGATTTCTAGAGAATGCCATGAATGTAAGTTCTTTCCCAGTTTTGATTTCTTAGACACACTCCTATTTGTAAATTCCATGGGTGATGCCTGCACCTTGTTTTCCAGAGTATAGAAAAGCTGTACGTGAAGTTACAGAAGGGGAGCCAGGGTGAAGCAGATATTCAAGTGCACAGAGCTGATGTGGAGAAGAGCCTTTTCAAAGTACTCTCTTATCAAGCTGAATCAGTATGTGTTCTCAGTTTTCCGTATAAGTCACTAGAGGTATAGAGGGAAACTCTGACCCAGTTATTAGATACCTGAATGCTTGGCACTGAGGACTTGCTGAGGGATAGATTTCCTTCACTTAGATATAAGATAGCAGATCTCATGTTTGCACTCAGTGTTGCAATCATTTAATGATTTTTAATTTCCCTCATTTATCGCAGTCGTTCTTGCAGTGGTGTTTATCTCTTCTAGTTCAGATTTGTTGCTTTATGATTTGGCTATCATGGCCGTTTATAAAATAAACAGCTGCCTGTATGACTCATAAATGGGTCAGTTCCAACAGTGTCCTGTGCTTGACTGGAGAACAAGGCAAATAACTGTAGTTTAAAGTATGTAATTTAGGAATTCTAAGTTTTGAGAGGAATTGTTTTTTCTGACTGAAGTGTCTCAGAACTACATCAATCCTACAGAATATTACAGACACAAGAGTGCAAATACAACGAATATAGTTTCCTGCGTTTGCTGATCACATCACTCACCTCAGTATCTAGAAGGGAAGTGCTATCTCCTAAATTCTCAGGAGCTACCCTAAACAGGACAAAGCAATGGCCCATACTTTTAACTTGTAGGAGTCAAAAGGAGAGGTGGAATAAATTTTGCTGAGCTCTTGTATCATCTTAACATGTGAATGATCTTGTCCCATGTCTTTGGCCTTTGCACACTCCCTAAGGACTGCAGTGATTTTCTGGATCTCTTTATCGTCTGGCAAGATGGAAAAATAGACAGAATTATTATTATTCTAGCACTGTAAGGACAGATACCTAATGCCAAACCTAGCTTTACTGCATGTGAAAAACCCAAGTCCTATTTTAAAGAATGAGGTTCTTAGTGAATTTTAAAAACTAGTTGCACACTAACAATTTGTTGGCATGCTCTGCTGCTTTCTCAGGCAGTTGCTCAAGGGGATTTTCAGAAAGCAGTGATGTGCGTGCAGCGCTGCAAAGATATGTTGATGAAATTGCCAAAAGAAGTAAGTGAAATCTTCCCTTCTTCATAATTCTAAACTTTGAGAACCTACTTTTCTCTCTACATGTTAAAGGATGATATATGCCATATAAAATTTTGAAAAGTACTCTGAACTGAAGATCTCTTCTGTGGTTGGTTGCCTCTGAGATTTTGTTGCTAAAATTTTTGCATGGAAACAGCAGAGTTTTTTTCAGAGTGTATTTTTTTATTGCTTCTCTTAGATTAGAATTTGAAGTAGAATGATAAACTCTTCCTAAACAATGAGAAGACAAATCAGCAAGAAAGGCAAAAAGATTTCTAAATTGAATATACCACCTACTCTCTACAGAACCAGCTGCATTTTACATCTTGATCTTGTATATTGCATCTTGTACCCATGTGAACATTTGTCTGGGGACAGATGGGACAAGAGAAGAGCTGAGTTACAAAGTTATTGATATGCAAGTCTATCACTACTATCAGTACTAGTCTTCATCTTCATGAAACTGTAGAGCTATGAATGGAGGCTTCCCATTGCACTGAACTGTGGTTTTTGTAGTTCTTGTCTCACAGAGAAAACAAACTATCATATGCAGATTAGTTTTTTGTTTGCAAAGATAAAAGTCTATTATAGTTATATCAGAATAAACTTCCTGACATTTATTTTCATTTACTTACATGTTTTCCCAATATTTAAGAAACATTTTGTTCCTGTCTCTCTGGTACAGATAATAAAATTCAAAGGGGCAGATGCAAATTCTTAAAGAAAAATATGGGAAATACAGTTAGAGTTTGTGTTTTTAACCAATTAAATTCCAACTGATTTTACATTGCTTTTTGTCATCTGCAGGCCATGTTCAAGTGCATCTGAGTGACTAAGTTGCAGGGGTCTAGCTTTGATTTGAATCATAAGAGCAGAACTTCTTATTGTTGAAAATGTTCACTGGGATCTTTGCACTCCTGTTCCTTATTTAATTCTAAATTAATTTAATTCATTCTGCTTGAACTCCTTCATTAAATAATATTAAACTTCTTGTGGTGAAAGCTCCTCACAAACCAGGAGCACTGATGCAGACAAGGAAGGTTTCTGATCATGAGACAATGGTACAATTTACTTCTGGTTTAAAGAGTGGTATTTAAAAAATGAAGAAAATGGAAAGAGCTAGTGGTTGCTGAGTGAATCCAAAACTTTTGGACTGCTGGGTAGCTCTCAATCCTAAACTCTTCCAGACTCTCATTGTACCAGAGAGTCCCTGGAGAGTATCACAGGGAGATTATTGTGTTGTGTGATACCAGAGATCAGTTGGAGAGGATTGTGATCCTTGACAGTCTGTGAACCAATGCTCAGTAAAGGAAACTTTCTCTCCTGGAAAGAAAACATTCACAAATGGACCCGTGGAAAATAAGGTTTCACATCTGAGAGTAATCTCTTTTGTGTTTGTGCATATACCTACTCTGTGCTTTTGCCTCTGGATTGCAAAAAAAAAATAAAATTTGAAGCAAGATGTTGTCCTACCCTTCTCATTTTTGTCTGAGAATTTGAAATCTGCGGTCCTGTGCAAAAAGCATCATTTATATTTGGGAAAAAAAGATACTGCAGAGGCAAAATGGATGTAAATATTGGCTTTCTGCTACCATATAAAATGACTTTTTATCTCTTCTTTGAATGACATATGACAGCTGCAAATCATTTCAAAGAAAAGACAAGTTGTTATGAACAGATGTTGTCAGGGCTGATTGATAAAGCTCTGAATAACCAAGCATTCAAAAGCAATTTTCTTCTAAAACTTGTAATCCTTTTTTAACCCCAAAGAGAAACACTGGGAAGAAGCCTACCATGAAACAGGTAGAGTCCTCTTCACTTAATTATGTAAAACT
>VWZV01007096.1:42347-61472 GCA_013397155.1 Irena cyanogastra | reverse complement strand
CCCGGGAAAATGGAGCCGCCCCCGGCGGCGGCCGCGGCAGTAGCGGCGGCTCCGCCAGCGCCCAACGGGGCGGCCGGCGCGGGGGGGCCGCCCCCCAAGAGGTAGGGGGGCCGTGAGGGGCCGCGCTGTCGGTGGGGCCGAGGGGCCGCGTGCGGCCTGCCCGCTCCTGGGCCCGGCCTGAGGGCGGCGGGACGGACCGGGGGCGGCGGGGTCCCGGCGAGGTCGCTACCGGTGCGGGGCCGCTCCTGGCGCCGCGGCCGCTGCTCCCTCCGGGCATGCCTTGGGATCCCGGGCGGGGCCGTCCCGAAGGCGCCTCCGGGGCTCCCGCGGCGCTCAGGGCCCGGTCCTGGCGGGCAGCGAGCCCTGGGATCACCCCCATCCCCTCAGGAAAAGCTGCTGCTGAGTTTTGGTGGAGTTTAGACCTCCCCGAAGAGGGGAAACAGGCTGTGCCAGCGTGAGGATGTTTAAGTTAATTACTTTTTGTGCTGTCAGTAAGTTGTGACAACTCCGTTGCTCTCAGCACCCCCCTCATCCTGCTGCACGCTTTGGAGCCGAGTGCTCGCTTTGGAATGCTCCTTTTTGAGGGTGATTCACGCCTGAGGGGATGTAGGAGAGCAAACACCTCGAGGGTGAGAGTTGAAGGTGGTGCCGGGGAGGGGTTGCACAATCCCCGTGGTTGCTGTCGGTAAACGTTAGAGAAATTTAAACCAGGACCAGCAGCGCTGCAGTTACGTGGGGATGAAGGGCACAAAAAGCCTCAGCTGCTTCTCACTTCCTCACTTTGGTGCTCGGTGAAAGTGCCACAGTTGGCAAAGCCGGTTTTGGTACCAAATCCCTGGAATAGAAAGGACTTCTCTCCCTCAGGGCGTTTTTGGCCTCAGTTTCCTGCCGGGCTGATAAGGATCAGGTTGAGCCTGGTGTGCTGAGATTCCTGCTGCAGACTCGAGCTTGGATTTGTGTTTCCCTAGACCAGGAACAGCTTTCCAAGTGTTGCTTTGGGGGAAAAAGAGCCATATTTATTTTTTTTTTCCGTTGGAGAACAGTCAGACTGTGCTTTGGGCAATAAAATACTGACAGACACAATTTCATTGGCTGTGCAGCTTGAGCCTGGCAGGGGCAGAGACATCCCTGATCCCACCCTGGATTCTGTTCCCACCACTCCTGGGAATGTGGAATTAGAAGTTTGTCTCCACGAGGAGCCAGTTAATTCCTGGAAAGTGTAAATAAAGATACCTCTCTGCTGTGATTTTGTTTTTCCCAAGCCCGTCACGTTTGGGATGCCTCCAGGGAATTTGTTTGTGTCTGCAGGTGCAGTTGTGTTTGGAATATCCAGCTCCACGTGGCAGAGCTCTCACTTCCACAGGGATAACACCAGAGCTCCTGTGGCCTTGGGGAAATCCAGTTTAAGGAATAACAGCTAAAATCTGAGTGCAGCTTTTAACACAACTACATTTTGTGTTACGGTCATCAGCCAAACAGAAATGAAGGTGGAAAAAGGATTGTCCTATTTCAAGTCTAATTTTGGAGTTTTAATTGTTTCATTAATTAAGAAGCTTTAAAAAGTTGAGTGAGAGAAAGACTGGAAAATTCCCATCCCTGTGTGTGTGGGAGCTTTGGCTGCTGGGTGATAGAAGCAGGGAACACACTCAAATACAAACCTTCAGAGGCTGCTACATTCTTAATTTCCTTTTTCTCTGCAGGCTGTTGTGTCAGTTCAGGGATTGAAATGGTCCTGAAGGGATGGACCTGGGATTTCTGACCTGGAATTTGCAGGGCTGCACAGCAGCTAGGTTGGGAAAAGCTCAGGACAGAGAGGTTGTAGAAACTTTTTTTTATCTGATGTGTTCTGGATTCCTCCTCAGGATGTGTTGGTGCATCTTCTCCAGCAGCACTGAGTGAGCAAGGAGATTAATTGGATTAGTGAAGGGAATTATGTAAGACTGAGGCTGAAGCTTTTTGTTCCCTCGGTTTGATTTCTTTTCTCTCAAGATGGGCTGGGCTCTAAGGTCTGTTCCCACCCCAGCTGCTGTGGGATTCAGTGATTGAGCTCTGGTTTTGTTCCATCTGAGGACGGTGGCACTGCTCCAGCCCAGGAGCTCACGGCGATTCTCTCCTTGCAGCGAAGGCGAACGCCCCACCCCGAACGAGAAGAAGAAGGAGAAGGGGATGAAGAGGGGAGGGAACCGCTTCGAGCCCTACGCCAACCCCGCCAAGAGGTACCGAGCCTTCATCACCAACATCCCCTTCGACGTCAAGTGGCAGTCGCTGAAGGACCTGGTCAAAGAGAAAGGTAAAGTGCACCTCAGGTGGCCGAGGCTGCCCCGTGCTCCAGCCCGTGCCTGGCTCTGTCTGTAGCTCAGCACTTGCACTTCTGCGTGCACTTGGCCACTCGAGTTTGGGAAAGCTCTTCCCGAAGCCTCCTGGGTGTTGCACAACCTTCATCCCTGGCAGCCTTCCAGGGGGCGCTTCCTGTGGAGGCCTCTGGCATGCAGCTGATGGAGCCTCATCCCAGGATTAGCAGTGTTTGCCTTAGGGATCCAACCCCAGGCTTTCAGCAGATTTTAGCTTTGAAGTGCAGCAAAACTTTCTGAAGCATTTTAATGTTTTTTGGGCGTTCGGGTGGTTACGTCCTGCTCTGGTGTGTGGATATCCAGCCGTGTCCCCAGGTTCGGAGGGGTTTGAGCTGGCTTCAAGAGCCATTCTGCCATTGGTTGCAGTTCAATGTATTTGAGGGTGACCTGCAAAATCAGGTTGGTGCTTTGGCATGTGCTGCAGCAGAATCAGGGCTTTGGAAATCAGGTTTGTGGTGTTCCCCCTTCCACAATTCCCTTTAATTCCCATGTGGAGGGGAGCTGCCTTTGCTGACCTGAAGATCTTCATCTCTTGAGGAAGATGAAGAGATTGAGCTGAGTACTCAGGTAGTGACAAGTCTAAATTAGTGTCATTTCTTCAGGCTGGTGCACAGCTTTCTAGTTTTTGAGTCACTTTGGAAGTGCAGTGGAGTGGCAAGAAAATCCTTGGCTTCTCCAGCCTTAAAATGTCTAAACCAAGTTCAGAGTAACAGCACAACATTTCCTGTGGGGCACTTCTGGATACAGAGCATCAGCCAGGGTAGTGGGCAGTGGTCATTGTGCTAGAGCTGGGCAAGGACTGACAGTTGAGGTGTTTGAGGTGTGGCCTAAAGAAGGGGAAAACAAAGTTCCAGAGGGTTTCAAATGTTTGTCTCTGGAGCCAAAAGGGAACCGAGTCTGTGGAACAGCTGTCGGGACTGGGAGCTTCCCTAATTAGGGGCTGTTTGAGAGCCAGCAGTGGTTTTGTGCCATGGCAACAGTGTCAGCCTCACAGGCTGCTGGAGCAGGCCCTGATTATGGATGGACCCTGAACTGCCCCGTGGCTGCCCCAGACCCGTTGGTGTTCCGGGTCTCCGCGTGTGCAGATGTCCAACTCTCTGTGCTGTGTTGAATCCCGTTCCCAGTGTCTGGTGGTTTCTCTCCAGTTCCCGTGGATGGCAGAGGCCAGGCTGAGATTGTTTCCTGCCGGGCTGTTCAGCTGCTCATTCCAGCAGATGCTCCTAGGGGAACGTTGGAGCCTCTTCCTTCTGGCTGCAGGGCTTGTCCTGCTACAACTGGGATCGTTCCCGGGGTTTGGCACTGCTGATGGATCCAACAGTTTGGATTTGCTGTGGAGTTGTTCTGGACTTCTCCCAAACTGCTGCTCTCGTGCTGTGCTCGGGCTCGCTCAGTCCTTGCCCCGAGGCAGAGCAGTTCCAAGCCCCAGGAAAACTCCGACCCGTTGGAATTCTTGCTTTGGAAGCGTAAGAACGCCAGGCCAAACGTCCCAGGCTCTGGGAGCAGGTGGAATTCTGTGCCCAAGGGGAAACCCTGGGTGTGTGAGGGCTCTGCAGGGCTGGGCCCCGTGCAGCCGGGGCTGTAGCAGCAGGAGCTCGGGGAGGTGCCGTGTGTGCAGCAGCTGCTGGGGCAGGAGCTGCCGCTCTTCCTGCAGCCTGGGAGTGGCCAGGCTGCTCCAGGTGCCACCTCTCTCTCTGTCCCCACGCCGTGGCTCGGGCATCCCAGTGGATTGGTTGGAGAAACTCAATTACAGGTATGCAGTGGGAATGTTGGTAATGCAAT
The DNA here is from genome assembly GCA_013397155.1 of Irena cyanogastra. Taxonomy (NCBI): domain Eukaryota; kingdom Metazoa; phylum Chordata; class Aves; order Passeriformes; family Irenidae; genus Irena; species Irena cyanogastra. The sequence continues at coordinate 57,342 of VWZV01007096.1, read as the reverse complement.
GAAGAGATGTTCTTGTTTGGAACTCCCTCGTTTTGCTGGCAGACACAAGGCGCTACCTTACTGCAGAGTCCCCAGGCTCAGTGCCCAGGATTTGGCCACAGTGTGGAGTTCTGGGGAGTCAGGGAGGGGAGGGATGAGGAAGGAAGGTGCTGTTCTGCCTTTGGCCTGTTCCCCCTTTCATTTGCTGAAGTCTCTGATTGATAGTGAAAGCCCAAGGGAAACAGGGCAACCTATCTTTCCAAGGAATCTCAGCCCTTCCCTGGCTGCAGGAAGCTTTTCACTCCCTCTGCTGCCTGAGCTCTTCAAGAGCCAAAATCACAACTTTGGGTGTTCTCTTGCAAAAGGGAAGTTTCCCTTCCCCGTGTGTAACAGAATTGCTGACTGCTGTCTCTGCTTTGGGAAGGTTTTCCTTCTCCCTTTTCAGCCAAAGCTTTGCATGTGTAGAACTTGCTCCTGTTCTCTCCCCTGTAACTTTTCAGGGGTTGCCTGTCCCAAGCTTTACCTGTAAATGAAGGAGGAGCTGTGGCCAGCTCTGCTTTACCTCACACTGTGAGTGTGAAGCTTTTTGATCCTCTTGGATCACTCGTTCTTTAGAAGATGAGGAGACATCCAGCCAGTTTAGGGTTTTCCTTCCCTGTTTAGTATTTACTTTTGGCCCTGGAGGCCAAGGAATAACTGCTGCACAAAGCATTCCCCTGTCCCAGTTCTGTGCTTGCTCCCACTTCCCTCTCTGCACCTTTCACACCTCTCAGAGCTCGTTGGTTTGTCACAAACTGTTAATATCAAATTGGCCAACCTAAAGTTGTTATTTCTGTTTGAGCTTATTCTGGGTAGTTTCCAGATGTGTCTTCAGGGCCTCAGGTCACCCTGTGAATCCTGAGCTTCCTGGACAGGCCCTGCAGAGTATTGGAATTCTGCTGGAGCAGCCCAGCTTGAGCATTGGCATTTTCTGTACTGATGAACTTTGAGAAGTGATACAGAATTGTAAAGAGGATTAAAAATAATTACTGTGATAAATAATACTGAAGCTTTCTTCAGTTTGGATTTCTAGTTATTGCAGTAAATTCTGCTCCAGTCTCTTGGTTTGGGAAAAGCTCTGTTTCCAAACTTGAAGTGTGAGGTTTAAATAAATCCATGAATCAGTCTTCTCTACATTAAGTCGTAAAGACACCATGGGGAACATGTTCCTTAATTAAACCTGCAGTGACTTGGAGCCAGTGTTTTTTGGAAGTTTCCTCCCTTGGGAGGCTCCTGAAGTAACAGTTGTTGTGCTTGGATGAAATTTCTCCACTTTGTGGCTATGGGATGTTCCCTGACAGAATCCAGCTGTTCTCTGGCACAGGGGAATCCTGCCAGGATCACTGGGCATTTATCCTGGTCTAGCACATGGGTATCTGCTCCTGGTACTTTTCCATAGCATCCTGTGGTTTGGGATCTAGAAAAAAACCCCAAAACTCCAAATAAAATGTGACCCAGCCTAGCTTTTTAAAACACATTTCCTTTGCCAGCTGCAGACAGGGTTCTACTGGCAGAGGGGTTGGGTTGGCTCCTCTCACACATTTTAAGGTGATATTAGTGCATTTTCATGGTTCTGGGCTCTGTCTTGGCTCAGAGCTGTTGCACTGAGTGTGTCATTGCCCCCTCCTGCTGTTCTGAAATTGGACTCTTCAGGAAGTTCTGGTGTCCTTTAGAGCAAATCAGCTACTTCAGGCTGGATATTTGGATTTTCACGTGTGTATGAAGCTCCAAATGGAAGCTCTGAGCAAAACTGGCACAGACTCAACTTTCCAAGAGATTCCTGGAGATCTTGTGGTTCAGAGTCAGGGATTGGTTACAAGAGCAGATGTTCAATTATTGGATATGCTCAAGCGTGGCAGACTCCTTTGGGAGCTGTGTGTGTGGATCTGCAGGAGGAGCTGTAGGTGAAGTGCCTGGGAGAGGAAAGCCCTCGCTCTTGGGGGCTCGGGGAGTGCCAGACCTGCAAGCTGTGGCTCGGAGAGGTTTTGGAGTGGAGGTCACCTGGGAAGAATTGGTGAATCCTGCCCCAGATGTGCTGGGACTTTGGCTGCTGCTGTTGAGCTGGATGGCGTCAGAACCTCGTGGCAGTGCTGAGCCCCCCAGGACTCCCTGGGGACAATCCCACGTGTGCTGTGGGAGCTCAGAGGGATTAGAGACTGGAATTCCCTGTTAGGCTTGATACCAACGTGAAGCGAGCTGCTGGAGCTGTGGATAATAATGGACACTGCAGTGGAGTCCCTTTCAGAGGGACTTGTCAGCCTTTTCCAGCCTCACACATTGTCCTCCCAAAAGCAGGAGTGGATCAGAGCTGTTCATCCTGTTCTCTGGCTGGAATGCTCTTACTGCTAAATTATTGTTTAAAATAAGAAGAAACAGAGATTAAAAATCAGTGGTTTTGTTTAGCATTCCAATTTTTTTCCAGCTTCAGGAGAGCCCTTCCAGGCTGTCAGTTTTCCACAGTGATACCCAGTGTCCTGTAAATCGTTGAGCCTGAGGGAGATCAGGCTGTACACCTCCCTCTGTCCCTGGCAGAGTCTTGTGAAACCTCAGTTCCTTACTCCAGTTAAACTATTCATACTCAACTGGCTCGTGGTTTCCCACAAATAAAACACTCCACTGCCCAGATAATGCAGCTTGGAGTCCTCCTGGTTTAAATTTAAACACTAGGACTTCTAAAACCAGAAAGGAAAAATAATAAAAACGAGTGTTTATTCCACTCTTCTGTATGCCAGTCCCTTCAAAGGCAGCAGCCATTTGGGTAGTTGCATTCTGGAGGTCCCTGCCAGGGTTATTTGGTCCTAGAGAGGCAATCCCAATCCTGTGAGGAAAGGGGCAGGTGGAGTTTTCCGTGGACTTTTGCCTTTTGCTGTTGACAATTTTGTCTTCAGAGCAAATGTGGCCGATTTTAATGCTAAAATAGAATTTATTGTGGCTTAACAAAAACCTGTTGAAATAAACAGCAGGTGAGTAGTGATCTCTTGATCTGTTGGTTTGGTATGACTCCTTTTTTGTCTTTAAATCCTGAAAAAAACAAATCAGAAATTCTGGATTGTGGAGCCAGGACCACATCCTGTGGGAAGTGAAGGAAACTTGTTCTTGCAGCCTTTCCCATGGGTTTGGATTGCCTCAGGTAACGAGTGGGCACTAAAGATCCAGGGAACTGTGGAGATCTCTGGCTTTTGAGGTGGAGGAAAACCAAGAACATATTGAAGCGCTCGAAGCCTTTACTGCATACCTGTAATTGTCCAGTTTTGTGGTCTAGAGAACATGGAGTGTTTCTGGGCTTTCTTATAAGGCAGAGGCTCCATACACGGTTGTTGATTGTTCTAAATTCCCATTGTTTTCTTGGCTTTTCTCCCTTGGTATCTGTGTCGTCTGGAATCTGATTTGTAGTTGGTGAGGTAACATACGTGGAGCTCTTAATGGACGCTGAAGGAAAGTCAAGGGTAAGTGTTTGAGAGTTTCTTTGTGGATTTTCTACCTGAAATGTTTCTGTGTGCTGGACAGGAGGCCAGGGAGGCTCAGAGTGTGGATGTGCAGTGGCTCTAGGTCAGGAGTGCTGTGGGATGGGAGGAGGTGGGGTGGGCTCTGCAGTCAGGAGCTGTTCCCTGCGTGCCGTTGGCGTTGGCCGTGTGACCCCGGAGCCCAGCAGGCAGGCAGGACAGGGCTCTGGAATATTCCTGTGCTTTGGAAAAGTCACTCGAGTGGTTGGCTGAGTTTGGAAGGGCCAGGGTGCAACAGCAGGTGCTGCAAACTCCACTTCCTGGGCCAGTAGAGCGAGGTAAATTCCTAAATGTAATCAGTGCCTTCATGGGCCTTGAGCCCAGGGTCAGGGAAGACAATAGGAGCACTCCAAAGTGTCCTGATTGGATTTAGGGTGAGAGTGTGGAGGGTTTTGCTGTATGCCAGGGAAGAGCAGGTCACAGGAAGCGTGTGGTATTTCTTGGAGAGTCGGGATTTAGTGTTTGTTACAACCTCAGAGACCCCAGGTTAATCCTGTTAAGGCATAAGAAATTATGGAATTCCAGTATTGGAGGCTTGCCTGTGTAAGGTTACATTTATTTTCGCTGGTAGGGCTTAACTGATGTGATTTGGCTTTAATAATAAAATATTTGTGTGCGATTTGGGCTTTCACTGACTTTATTTCTTTTCTCTTCCCTCCTCCCTGTGACTGCCCTGGGAAATCACCTCGCCAGGGATGCGCGTAAGTTCACTCTGAATTTTTACCAGAAATCCAAGGAGGTTTCTTAAACCAAACCATCCTGAGCTGTGTTGTGTCCCCACAGGGTGGTTGAGTTCAAGATGGAGGAGAGCATGAAAAAGGCTGCTGAAGTTCTGAACAAGCACAGTCTTGGTGGGAGACCCCTGAAAGTGAAAGAAGTAAGGAGGGGATCTCATCTGGCAGGGATGGGGTGGGAAGGGGAAGGTTTAGGGCTGACCATCAGAGGATAATGGACAGAAAGGAGGACTTAAATAGGATTAAAAAAACCCAGCCAACCCCAGTTTTTCTAATAACTTTAACCACTGCTGAACTTGTGATTTTCAAGGCTAAACTTGCTGCGAGGACAAAGCAGGAGTTTGGCTTTAATTGCAGTTCCTTTGTTAATGATTTGACACAGAAACCTCCATGTTTGTTCTTTACAAACTTCCCTTTGAATTCTGCATGAGGATGAATGGATTCCATCAACAATTCCATAAAATCAGCTCTTTCCTGGAGTACCTCAAAGATGTATTTCCATTTTAGTGGCTTTGCTATTGACAGGCAGTCCTAGGAGTTCATTCCAAACCCTCTCCAGTGGCACTAGGGGTTGATCAGGGTTTGGAACAGGTGTAACAGAGGTTTGTTATTGGTATTAATGATGGATAAACACCTTGGGAACCAGGGAAATGCCTGGTGAGGAATAACTTTATTATTAAAGGGTACCAATAATAAAGCTGTAATTTAAAAGATAAAAGGTGCTGGGTGATGGCTAAAATAAAATAAATTGACTGACAATGAAAGGGAAGCAGCTGGCTGGCAATGTTTAGGGAGCAGATATCCTGGGATAAAGGGAAACTCCTTTCTGTGCCTGTGTGAGCCCTGGCACTGAGCGTGGTGCACAGGAGTTCTGATCTGAGTGTGTGTGTGTGTCCCCCAGGACCCCGACGGGGAGCACGCCAGGAGGGCCATGCAGAAGGTGATGGCAGCAGGAGGGATGGGCATCGGGCCTGGCCCTGGTGGCCCTGGCATGATCAACATCCCCCCCAGCATCCTGAACAACCCCAACATCCCCAACGAGATCATCCACGCCCTGCAGGCCGGCCGCCTCGGCAGCACCGTCTTCGTGGCCAACGTGAGTGCTGGGCACCCCCTGCTGCAAATCCAGCACTGGGAGCCCCTCAGCTGGGGCAAATCTGGGGAGGAAAAGCCTTGGGAATTCCAGGAGAAGTTCCTCTGTGTCCTGTTGATTCTCTGTGCAAAGGAGGTTCTCAGTTAAGTTGCACTACAATGTCTGGTAATTGGGATTTTTGAACAAACCTCTGTACTTGGATTGAATTTTATCTCAGCTCTCTGACAACTTTAATGCCAATACCAGGGAAGGACAGGAGCCCACTAAAGCTGTTTTCTTGCATTTCCAACCATGCAATTTTGCAGCTGGACTACAAGGTGGGCTGGAAGAAGCTGAAGGAGGTGTTCAGCATGGCTGGCGTGGTGGTCCGGGCCGACATCCTGGAGGACAAGGACGGCAAGAGCCGGGGCATCGGCACTGTCACCTTCGAGCAGGCCATCGAGGCCGTGCAGGCCATCTGTATCCTTGGCAGCAAACTGGGGATGGGGCAGAGAACCCAGGAAACACAGCAGGGGAGAGTGGGAATTGTATTCCAGAGGAGGATATTGCCAGGGAAGGTCAAGTTGTAGTGGATGGAAAATGGAAGGAAAATTGAAACAGTGACAAGATTCCATCTTGAAGGAATTGTTGTAGTTTGCTCAGGATGTTTAGCAAAGAAAATTCTCTTTCCTATGTGGATAAATGTACTTCTATCCCAGATGAGTTTCTGTCTCTAGGTTGTAATTAGTATTAAAATGCAATTCTCTGAAAAGATTTGTCTGGAAAGGAATAAAGCCTCTTGTGCCAAGGCACACAGAGCTGGTGTGTTCCTGTTTCCTTCCACTGGCCAGGCAATGATTTGCTACCTAGAAACCAAACAGCAATAAAATTCCAGGTATTACTCTCTCAACTCCTGGTTATGGTATGGAAAGGAGGAAAGTATTCCCCCTTTCCTTTCCCAGAGTTTCTGGTTGAGTGTTAATTCCCTTCTGCACTGCGCCCACTAAGCCTTGTGTGAACCACACTTGGGCAGAGGATTTGCTGGCATGGCACACTTCAGAATGTGGGTACTGCTGTGAAACTTCTCCCTGTTTTCAGTGGATAAAGTGACTGAGGAAACATTTAAACACTTGGGCTGACTTAGAGCTACGTTTTGTGTCTCTTTGTGAACTTAATCTTACCCAGAAATGTGTTTTTATCATTTTTTTTAATTTCAAAAAGCTTTTTTTTTTTGAATGTTCAGTATATTTGGACTTCAAGGCTTTTTAGTTTTGGAGAAGGCAGAAAAATTTGGGATAATCTGTGAATGATAACTGAGGAGATGGGATTTTCTGAGGGGTTTTTGTGCTCCCTGTCAGAGCCCTCAGTGCTTGAGCAATGATCCTTAACCACCCTCAGCCATGTTCAATGGGCAGCTGCTCTTTGACAGACCCATGCACGTCAAAATGGTGAGGACACCCCTATTCCCATTCCCCATTCCCACTGCTTCCTGACCTGGGAATGCACTCCTCATTTGGGGGAATTCGTGGTTTCAAAGGTGGATCAAAATCCAGAGAGGGAAATGTGTGATTTACCTGTTGCCTACTGAATTGATGCAATCAGAAAAGGTTAATTCAGATTATTTTGCTAAAAGACAAATCAAAACTACAGTAAAGACCGCTTTAACTTAAAATATCTGTATTTTAATTAAAAGATTTAAGAACCAGGAAATAATTTCCTGCTTTCCTTGCCAGCTTTAACGTGTTGAATTGCTTTTAGGATGAACGAGCCTTTCCCAAAGGAGATTTCTTCCCTCCAGAGCGACCCCAACAACTCCCTCGTAAGTGTCCCCTGCATGATTCAACATCTTCTGCTTTTTATTTGGCTGTTCAGCACCTGGGAACCAATCCCAGCCCCAGTAAAACTCTGGTTCAGACTGGAAAACTGGGATCCAAATTCCTGAATAATTTCAGAAGGGGGAATAGTGAAGAAGAGCTGCTCAGTGATTTTTTTGGATACTTCTTTCAGCTCATGGCCAGAAGCTTGTCTTAAAACATTCACCTTCTCAGAGCTCTCCATTGCAGTTCCAAGATCCCAGTGCCTTCCATGAATAGTGGGATTTAATGGAAACACAGTCAGCACCTCCTTCTATGGGATGGTGCTCTGGGAATGGAATGTTTTCCCTTAAATTGGAAGGGCTGAACTCAGGACCTGGGAGCCTTCCAGGCCTTCAAATTTCCAAAGGAGATCTTACCAATGTATTAAATATGGAAAGAAGAGGGAACCAGGCTCTTCTTGGAGGTGCAGGATGCAGAAAGCACCGACCAAAACCCAGGAGATGAAAATTCAGAATAATTGGCTGCCCCAAGCTGCTCCTTCCAACTTGGAATTTGAAGGAACTAAAAGATCAAGTCTAAACCAGCAGTGGAAATCCACAGACTCCACGTGGATGTGAGGAAACATTCCTGGGAGGGTGGCTGGGTTGCTCAGAGCTCCTGTGGAGTCTCCATCCCTGGGAATACCTCAAAGCTGTGGATGTGATCTGGGCTCAGCAGCCTGGGCTGAGCTGAGGCCCCTCCCAACCTCGGCCATGCTGGGATACTGAAGAGAAGAGTTGGGACTGGAAGAGCTGGAGGCTGAATTTGTTCAGATGCAGCTAAATTTGGGCTGTTAATGGCATTCGAATTGTCCTGAGCAGCCTGGGCTGTGGAAGGGGTCCCTGCCCAGGGCAGGGGCTGGGAGTGGATGAGCTTTAAGGTCCCTTCCAACCCAAACCAGTCTGGGATTCTCTGAATTCAGACAAATGCTGTTTTCTTCCTGGGAACCAGACCTGTTGTGTGCTGCTAAATTGCCCATTATTAATGATCATTAATTAGTCCCTCCCTAGTTCAGCTTTCAGTGCCTGTCAAGGCCTTCCTCAGCAGCAGTGTCACTGTAAGGATGTTCCTCTCTTCAGGACAAAGTCATTGGGTTCCAATCCCATTACCTTGGTGTAAAACTCCCTAAATCCCTCTGGAAGCCTGGATTTTGGCCTTTTCTGGGGCGGGGAAGGGGGACCTTGTGCTGTTTTAAAACAAGATTCAACACTCCTGTGTTCAGTGCTGAGCTGGAAACGAGGGAATCCTGCAGGCAGAGGATGCCATGAGCTGGTGTTTGTGCCAAGCAGAGAACTTTTCTTCCTGCTTCAGGAAAAAAAGGGCTTTTTCTTCTTTCTTTGGGCTGGGGAATCCTTAAGGAAGATTCAGCTCCATGCCTGTTGTGTTTGCTCAGAGAGAGGCTGGCTGTGTGCTCGCAATTCCATCGGTGGCTGTCATTGATCCAGAGGTGCTGCAGTTCTCCCCTGCAAGGGGCCAGCCCTGGCAGAGGTGGAAATGAGAGAACTGTGCAAAGGTTTAGGGGATCTTCTCCCAAATTGCCCACTCCACCCTCCTCAGCTGAGGACTTTGCCCAAATGAAGCAGTGTTCTAGCCAGTTGTTTTTCAGGAGTCAGCTCCGAACTAAGTTTTCTCAGCAGTAAGATGGAAATTTAACTATGAAAGCAAATAATCGGAGATAGTTTTTAGCCTATTTCAAGACACATCTACTCTTGATTTATTCCACACTTCCCTGCTTTCAGTACACACCCCACAGGGGGGACACAGCAAGCTTTTTTTGGAGAATGAAAGTCAATTACTTAAGAAATAAAACTTGCTGTTTTGTCAAACTATGGAAAGAAGGCTTTTTTGATATCTGAATATTTTCTTCAGATGGTCTTGGTGGTATTGGCATGGGATTAGGACCTGGAGGTCAACCTATTGATGCAAATCATTTAAACAAAGGCATGGGAATGGGCAACATGAGACCTGGAGGTAAGAAGATTACTCCTATGCTTTTGTTTCATGAGAGCTTTAAGCTGTGTAGAAGGTAGATAGCTTTGTTTGCCTCCCCAAAAAGTTGGTAGTTTCTTAGGAATGTTAAAGCCAAATGAGTTTTTTGTTCAGCTTGATAATGGAAACTTGAATTTAACCAACTGCTCCATTTTTATTTTTTTTTTCCACTGTGGTCAAGACACAGCTCTCATTTTCTGACTCTTGAGCATGAGCAGCAGACACTGCAAAGATCCATGAAACTCCAAACCATCTCTCACTTTTAACACTTCTAGTGGGCTTGCAAATCTTTGGTGAGGATCTGTTGAAATAGCACAAGTTTCAAAGAGCCACCTAAAAAGTAGCACACACTCAGCTTTCCATGTCGAAATGCCAGTGGGTTTTTCCCCTTTGCTGCTTGATTTTCTGAGCAGGAATGTTGAAATCTCCTCAGACTTATCCCATGTAAGCTCTTCAGCCCAAGCCATGGATGTGTTGTGTGGTTTGAGTTCTGCAGCCTTTGGCTGGGATTTCTTGGGTGACACCTGCTATATAAAGCTTTCTCTTTTATTTTGAGGAATGGGAATGGAAGGCATGGGCTTTGGAATGAATAAAATGGGAGGTAAGCTGTGGTTTTTGATCTGTTCCTAGCTTGGCCTTTGTGGAAGTCCTGCAGACTGAGCTGTGTGCGTGTGGCAGGAATTTGTGTGCTGGGATATCATCACCAATTTAGCAACAATTTGGTCCTTTTTGGGGATTCAAACTGCTGCAGGTGTGTGGGGAGGGTGGGTACATCCCATGAACCATGACCTGTGCTTCCTTAGCTCAGGAGATCTGGAAGTGCCATCGCTGGGGGCTGGATCTGGATCCTCAATATCCCAACCCAAACCATCTGTGATTCCTTGGTTTTTATAATGCCATGCCTAAATCCTGACCCCTTTTTGGGAGCTGGTGGTAGGGAGCTGTCTCGTGCCTGTGGGAATGTTGTGTGGCAGCAGCTGCTGGGTGTGCAGCGTGGAGCTGGAGTGCTAAAGAATCCCTGGAAAATCTGTTTTTTAGGAATGGAAGGTCCCTTTGGTGGCATGGAAAACATCGGCCGCTTCCCAGCCGGGATGAACATGGGCAGGATGAGTGGTAGGCACTGGGTTTCTGTCTGTCCTGCTGGCTTCCCTGGGAGGGATCCCTCTTTCCAGGGGCCTCTTCTCAGTTTTCTGGGAATAACTTGGGGTTTTTCCAGTTGTGTCCCCAAGTCTCTTGTGGTTTCTGAGCTGCACAAACCCAGTGATTATTGATGACACCTTGCAGGGTTTATTAGGAAAGGTTCTGGCTCTGTCCAGTCCCCAGAGCCTCCTGTTTGCAGGGTTTATTCAGAAAGGTTCTGGCTCTCTCCAGTCCCCAGAGCCTCCTGTTCGGGGTACATCCTGCTTTCCTTGGGGCTTTGGGCTCCTGAAGCCATGACAAAATGATCAGGAGAGAATCACAAAAACCTTCCTGTGCTATGAATCTTCAAAATTATTCCTGTGGTACAATGTTCTCTCAGGAGTCATAAAACCCCCTGCAAACTTCTCCACTCCCTCTTTGCAGAGATGGATCGAGCCATGGGAGGGGGATTTGAGAGGGAGTTTGGAAGAAATGAGATGGGAATGTCCCGGAGTTTTGGAGAGACCTTGGAGAGGGGAATAGGTGAGTGCAGTAAATGAAATCCATTTCCTGCCTGCTTTTCATTCCTGAACTGCTCACAAAAATTATGGGGGTGATACAGATTTTAAAAAAGCAGATTGTAGATTTGCTGTAGGAATTTGCTGTCTGGCTTTTAAATGCTACTGGGAAGTTGTTAATTTTTGTCAGTGAAAACAAAATCCTGCTTCTCCCACTGCCTGTATCACATCTAACTTCCAAGCATGTTCCCTGGAAATATTGGACAATCTCAGTAATGAATCTACAGAATTTCTGGAGCAAAGCTGAACCCAGACATCTCTGAGCAGGCAGAGCTCCCCCATCAATTTCCAGATTTAATTTGGTTTAATGACCAAATCACAACATTTCAGAATCAAGGGAACCATTCCTTGTGTCCTGTCCCTCCATCCCATGTCCCCAGTCCCTCTCCAGCTCTCCTGGAGCCCCTTTAGGCCCTGGAAGGGCTCTCAGCTCTCTCTAGAGCTTTCTCCTCTCCAGGTGAGCACCCCCAGCTCTCCCAGAGCTTCAGAGGGGCTCCAGGTCCTTATTTTGGGGCCCCAGGGCTGGGGCAGCTCTGCAGTGGGGGGGTCTGTTCTGACCATCTGAGTTTGCCTCATCCTGCAGGCCCAGAGCCCTGGACTGAGGGAGCTCTGGGTGATGGAATTCATCCATCTCAGGTTTCTGCATCCTTGCCCAGCTGCTGATGCTGTCCGTGCTGTGTTGCAGGTGGCGGGAACGCCAGCATTCCCGGCATCGAGAGGATGGCCCCTGGCATCGACCGCATGGGCTCGGGCATCGAGCGGATCCCGGCCGGGATGGGGCACGGGATGGAGCGGGTGGGCTCGGAGATAGACAGGATGGGGCTGGTGCTGGACCGCATGGGCTCCAACGTGGAGCGGATGGGCTCGGGCATGGAGCGCATGGCCCCGCTGGGCATCGACCACCTGGCCCCCAACCTGGAGCGCATGGGGCCGGGCATCGAGCGCATGGGGCCGGGCATCGAGCGCATGGGGCCGGGCATCGAGCGCATGGGCTCCGGCATCGGCTTCGGCATCGAGCGCATGGGCGCCGCCATCGACCGCGTGGGCGGCGCCATGGACAGGATGGGCTCGGGCGTGGAGCGCATGGGGGCGGGCATGGATAGGATGGGCATCGGCCTGGAGCGCATGGTGCCCGCCGGCATGGGTGCGGGCATGGGGCAGGTGATAGAGAGGATGCCCGCGGGGCTGGAGCGCATCGGGGGCCCGCCCATGGACAGGATCGGGATAGAGAGGATGGGAGCCGCGCCCATGGACAGGATGGGCCTGGAGCGCATCGGGGCCGCCAACATGGAGAGGATGGGGCCGCCCATGGGGCAGGGCATGGCGGCAGGGATGGAGCGCATGGGGCTGGCCATGGGCAGCAACTTTGAGAGGCCCATGGACATGGAGCGGGGCAACTTCGCAGGGAATTTTGCAGGGTCCCTGGGAGGAGCCGGAGGCCCTGCGGCCGGCGTGGCCCGGAAAGCCTGTCAGATATTTGTGAGAAATGTGAGTGCCCCTTTTTCCTTCTCCTTTCCGTGCTGCCCCTCTTTTTCCACTCCTGACCTTTCCCACCCCTCCCTTCCCACCCATGGTGTTCATTGTCACTGATGAGTTGATCTCATCCGTGCTCGGTTTCTGGTGGATGGTGCCAAATTTTGAGGGGAGTTGAAGCCATTTCCTTATCAGGAGAAGAGTTCCTGGCTGACCATGATCCCATGGTTTTATGGCAGTTGCTGTCCTGGGATGGGTTCTGTTTTTGGGGAGCTGGGGGTGCCTACAGGTCATTCAGCAGAGCTTCAGTAATGGTTTCTTCTTCTCTTCCCACAGCTGCCTTTTGATTTTACATGGAAAATGCTGAAAGATAAATTCAATGAATGTGGTGAGTTGTTTTCCTTGCTCTAAGGAATGAATATGAGTAATGGCCAGATAATAACTCAGAGGGCAGGGTCACATGGGATATTGGGAAAGAATTCCTGGCTGGGAGAATGGGGAGGCCCTGGAATGGAATTCCCAGAGAAGCTGTGGCTGCCCCTGGATCCCTGGGAGTGTCCACGGCCAGGCTGGATGGGACTTGGAGCAGCCTGGGACAGTGGAAGGTGTCCGTGGGTGGCACTGGATGCTCTTTAAGGCCCCTCCTGGCCCAGACCATTCCATGGGAACCAAGCCCAGCCTTGGCTGTGAGATGGAGCCTGCGCTGCCATTCCAGACAGGGCTCGTGCTCTGCTCCTTCCACAACCTGGTGCTGCTGCTTGAGCTGGGATAAATCCCCCTCCTGTCAGACATCACCTCAGCCAGCTCCTGCCAGAGCCGGGGTGGGGAACAGTCCTTGGGGTGGAGAACAAGGATTGGATGGAGAATGCCAGAGCTGGGGTGGGAGCAGTCCTTGAGGTGGTGAATTGGGACTGGATGGAGAATAATCCTTGGGATGGAGAATGGGATTGGATGGAGAGTGTCAGAGCCAGGGCGGGAACATGGGGACTGGATGGAGAGTTCCAAATCCAAGGTGGGGAGGAGTCCTTGGGATGGAGAACAGGGACTGGATGGAGAGTGCCAAAGCCAGGGTGGGAGCGGTTCTTGGGGTGGAGAATGGGGACTGGATGGAGAGTGCCAAAGCCAAGGTGAGGAGGAATCCTTAAGATAGAGAATGGAGAGTGGATGGAGAGTGCCAGAGGCGGGGTGGGGAGCAGTCTTTGAGGTAGAGAATGGGGACTGGATGGAGAGTGCCAAATCCAAGGTGAGGAGGAATCCTTGGGATGGAGAATGGGATTGGATGGAGAGTGCCAGAGCCGGGGTGGGAAGCAGTTGAGGTAGAGAATAGGGACTGGATGGAGAGTGCCAAAGCCAAGCTAGGGAAGAGCCCTTGGGATTGCGAGCAAGGACTGGATGGCCAGCCTCTCACCCTGCCGCGTCCCCTCCCCGTGTCCCCAGGCCACGTGCTCTACGCCGACATCAAGATGGAGAACGGCAAGTCCAAGGGCTGCGGCGTGGTGCGGTTCGAGTCGCCGGAGGTGGCGGAGCGCGCGTGCCGCATGATGAACGGGCTGCAGCTGCGCGGCCGCGAGATCGACGTGCGGATCGACCGCAACGCCTAGAGCCAGCCGGGCCCGCAGCCCTGCCCTCCTGCACCTCCTCTGACTGGATGTAAAGCTGTTCAGCCCCAGCCGGTTGCTTTCTGGAGTAATTTTAAGTCCTTTTTTTAACCGAGGGAGCCCCGTTTTACTGGTTTTTTGCATTGGAACTGCCATGTGCACAATCTTTTTTTGTAGTTGTGGCATCTCGTTGACCTGACAGATGTAAACAGTCTGACTTTGATAATAAATGCAAGTTCAATACTTCAGTCGCAGCATCCTTTACTCTGCTTAAAATCACTGCCAGCTCAGCTCAGCAAACTCCAGTTTGTCAAAAAAGTAGGATTTTCCTCTTGGTTTCTGACAGAATCTCTTTAAGATGTCTCCTCCAATGGTACAGGATCTTCCCTCTCCTGTGTATCCCACCTAGTCCCAGCTCAAGGCTTTTCTCAGGTGGCAATGCTGCTTTAAAAAAATCTCCCCTGGATCGAGTTGATGCCACTGGGGAGGCCTGAGCTGAAAATGGGGTTAAAAACCTCTTTTTTTCTCTCCTGTGGGGGTGTCTGGCCCAGGCAGGTAAGGGGCAAACACCTGCTGCAGGTGAGAGGGGGCAAATTTCCCCTTTTCCTGCAGGAAACGCTTTTAACACAAATGGAGCAGGTGTGGGGTGCACGGAGGGAGGGGCGCTGGGGGGGTTCTCGGTGGAGCCGGGGCAGGTCCGAGACAGCCCCGGTGGGGCCGGGCCGGGTCCGGAGCAGCCCCAGTGAGGCCGCGGAGGATCCGGGAACAGCCCCGGTGGGGTCGGGCCGGGGCCAGCGAGGGTCGGGGACAGCCGCAGTAGGGCTGGGGAGGATCCGGGGACAGCCCCGGTGAGGCCGCGGAGGATCCGGGGACAGCCCCAGTGGGGTCGGGCCGGGTCCGGGGCAGCCCCGGTGAGGCCGGGGAGGATACGGGGACAGCCCCAGTGGGGTCGGGCCGGGTCCGGGGCAGCCCCGGTGAGGCCGGGGAGGATACGGGGACAGCCCCAGTGGGGTCGGGCCGGGTCCGGGGCAGCCCCGGTGAGGCCGGGGAGGATA
>VWZV01007096.1:21963-32052 GCA_013397155.1 Irena cyanogastra | reverse complement strand
GAAATCCCATTGTTGGAAGGGAAAATCCCATTGCTGGAAGGGAAAATCCCAGTGCTGGAAGTGAAATCCCAGTGCTGCAAGGGAAATCCCATTGTTAGAAGGAAAATCCCATTGCTGGAAGGAAAATCCCATTGCTGGAAGGGAAATCCCATTGTTAAAAGGAAAATCCCATTGCTGGAAGGAAAATCCCATTGTTGGAAGTGAAACCCCATTGCTGGAAGGGAAATCCCATTGCTGGAAGGGAAATCCCATTGCTGGAAGGGAAAATCCCAGCGGTGGAAGGGAAATCCCAGTGCTGGAAGGGAAAAGGTTTGGGTAAAACTGGTTTTTATTTGTGTGGGTTGAGCTCTGGCTGTGGATTGGGACGGGGCAGTTGCAGGGAGCTCGTTCAGCAGGATCAGGAACGTTGCAGAGCTGCTGAGATTCCCTCAGGGAACAGGAAAATCACCCTATAAATAAATTTATTCCTTTATTCCTTTGTGACACGGCCCAGCCTTGTGCCTGCCCAGTGCTGCTTCCTTTATTAGGGATAAAACAGAATATTTGGGGACGTTGAAAAGAGGAAAATCCTGCTGTCCTCAGTCCCTTTTAGGGCAGCACAGGCAGGAATTCCAGAGCCAAAGAGCAGCAGAGCATCCCGTGGCATCCTGCATTCCCACAAAAAAATAAAAAATAGGGATTCAAGAGATTTCCCACAATGGGCAGAGAGAGAATTCTGGGGTTTTAAAAAGAAAAAAAAGCTGAATTTCCACCCCTCTTGCATCCCAGTGAATAAAGTCTTGAAATATTTAATGTGGGAATAGAGGGGAAAAAAATCCTGGCAAACAAAAGGTTCCCACCTTGGAGTTTTTTGTCTGGTTCAGAGCAACTTCCTGGCAAAAAACTGATTTAAAAGCAGGAGAAAAAGCTCTGTTTGATCCTTGTGGGTCCCTTCCAGCTCAGGATGTTCTGACTCCAAGCATTTCCTTCAGAAAATTCCGTTTTTTTGGAGAGCGGGGCGTCTTTGATTTTTACTTTCTAATTGGAAATGAGCAGAGCTCGTTCCCATTTCCCAGATTTGTGGACTTGGGAAAAGGATTTAAAAATCCACAACGGTTTGGGGAAAGCTTTGAAGGTTCCCAAGTATTTTTTAACTTGGAATTTTTGTAGGAAGCAGCTTTTCCATCATGTCTGAATCATGGGGTTGATGTGATGGGAGAGCCAGGGGGGAGCTGGGAGTGTCTGGGGTGGTGGGATCTGGGTGATCCTACAGGATTGGGGTGATCCTAAAGGATTGGGGTGATCCTACAGGATTGGGGTGATCCTAAAGGATTGGGGTGATCCTACAGGACTGGGGTGATCCCACAGGACTGGGATGATGTCCCAGGATTGGGGTGATCCTACAGGATTGGGGTGATGCCCATGGGATTGGGGTGATCCTACAGGAGTGGGGTGATCCTACAGGATTGGGGTGATCCTAAAGGATTGGGGTGATCCTACAGGATTGGGATGATCCCACAGGACTGGGANGGATTGGGGTGATCCCCATTGGACTGGGGTGATCCTGCAGGATTGGGGTGACCCCCAGGATTGGGGTGATCCCCATTGGACTGGGGTGATCCTGCAGGATTGGGGTGACCCCCAGGATTGGGGTGACCCCCCTGGATTCTCTGTCCCTGCAGCTGGCCATGGGGAAGATGATGGAGCAGGGCCCCGTGCTGATCATCACCTTCCAGGCCCAGGTGGTGATGGTGATCAAGAACCACCAAGGGGAGGTGGTGGAAGGGGACCCGGTGAGTGGGGACACGTTTGGGGTCTGGGGGTCTGGGACACGTTTGGGGTCTGGGATGTGTTTGGGGTCAGGGACACATATGGGGTCTGGGACACATTTAGGATCTGGGTCACATTTAGGGTCAGGGACAAGTTTGGGGTCTGGGTCACATTTGGGGTCTGGGTCATGTTTAGGGTCAGGGACACGTTTGGAGTCTGGGACACATTTGGGATCTGGGTCAGATTTGGGGTCTGGGTCAGATTTGAGGTTGGGTACACATTTGGGATCTGGGACATGTTTGGAATCTGGGATACATTTGGGATCTGGGTCACATTTAGGGTCAGGGACAAGTTTGGGATCTGGGTCACATTTAGGGTCAGGGACAAGTTTGGGGTCTGAGTCACATTTGGGATCTGGGTCACATTTAGGGTCAGGGACAAGTTTGGGATCTGGGTCACATTTAGGGTCAGGGACAAGTTTGGGGTCTGAGTCACATTTGGGATCTGAGACACGTTTGGGATCTGGGTCATGTTTGGGATCTGAGACACGTTTGGGATCTGGGACACGTTTGGGATCTGGGTCATGTTTGGGATCTGAGTCATGTTTGGGATCTGGGTCATGTTTGGGATCTGGGTCATGTTTGGGATCTCCCACTGCAGCTCCAGCTCCATCCCATTCCCACCTCACCCTGCTGGGTTTTCCTCCCCCTTTTCCTTCCCCGAAGGCAGAGCGGAGCAAACAGGGTGGGGGCAGAGCTGAGTCACTGGGTGAAAAAATCCCCAAATCCACGTTTTTAGCTCCCCACACTCACACGAAGAGTGCCTTAATTCCATGGAAATCCCACGGGAACACCCACCCTGCCCGGGGCTCGGGCTCTGTGGGGTTCTGTGGGAACAGGGAATGATCTGCAGCAAATCCCTGGCACCTCCTGGGCTGGCCTTGGGGCTCTCCCCTCCTCCCAGCTGAGCCTGGCCCATGGAATTCCCTGTTCCCAGAGTTTGTGGCAGCAGCTGGAGGAGGTTCCTGGAGTCCTTTCATTCCCAGGTGTCTCTCTCCAGGCAGTCCTGGGGACATGGGGACAGTGCTGGAGCTGCCACTTCCCAGCCTGGGATTAATACAGGCATTTAACAAATACTGGCTTTTGTAAGCCTGGCCTTTGGTCCAGGCTGGAAAAAATGGGCAGGAACAGCTGATCCAGCAATTCCCTGCATTCAATTCCTGCATTCCTGGGAGATAAATATTGATGGGATAATTATTGACCAGGACATCAAAGCCTGTTTGCTGTCGGATTCCTCCAGAGCCGCAATAAATAAATAAATCAGGGAGAGGAATTAAAATTCTCTGGCGGAACCCAAAGCTCAGCTTTAATCAAGCTTGGAATATGCAACACGGGGAGCTTTAGGGAGAGGGGAGCCTCAGATCCCCGGGGTTTTGGGGGTGGAAGGAGCTCTGGGTGCCCCTGTGACTGGGATTCTCTGCAGGACAAGGTGCTGAGGATGCTCTACGTGTGGGCCCTGTGCCGGGACCAGGACGAGCTCAACCCCTACATGGCCTGGAGGCTGCTGGACATTTCCTCCTCCAGCACGGAGCAGGTGCTCTGAGCAGGGCTCTGAGCCCTTCCCAACCCCTCTGGAAGCAGCCCCAGCCCGGAATTCCCCCACGGGGAGCAGCCCAGGCTGTGTGGGGAGGGATTTTGGGGGAGCTCCTGCTTATCCCAATCCCTGAGGAGTGGGAATGTCTGGGACGAGCAGCTGCTGCTGGTGCTGCTTTATCCTCGTGCCTCAGGGGAGCTCCTGGGCAGTGGGAACCTCACAGAGCTCTCATTCCCACCTTGGAGATCCCTGGAAAGGCCTTGGAGGGGGCTCCTGGCTGCCAATTCTCCTGGCCAGGCTCCAGCCTCGTGTCCCTGCCGTGTCTTGCACTTTCCCAAACCAAATACAACCAGGACTTTGCACATGGAGCTGTTGGATCCTCAGGCTGGTGCTGGGATGGGGCTGAGATTTGAATATCCAGGGCTGAGATTTGTTTATCCACGGCTTGGCAGGGGGAACGTTGTTGGTTCTGGCCACAAAAAGCCACGAGCGCAGCCCTTGGGGTGGTGGGGAGGGTGTGGGACAGGAGAGGAAGGGCAGAGGGAGTGTCTGAGAGTGGGGCTGCTGTGGGAACACTGAATTTTTCTGTCTCGTTCCCAGGAGGGAAGCTGTGCTCCTTGCTCAGCTCTCTGGGCTTGTCTGCTCGTCATCCCTGCACAGATCCCAGCTCCAGGAGCAGAAACTTCCCCAGTTTGGGGGTGAAATCTCCTTTCAGGCCCAATCTTTAAAAAATGGGGTTTGAAAATCCCAAATCATGGAAAAAAATCCCCGAAATTCAGGTTGCAGTGGGGTTTGGGAGCTTCTCCTGCCTGAGCTTCTTCCTGCTGAGAGGAAGAGCAGGGGAATGGCTGAGGGGGAGCAGGAATTCAGGTTTGGGCTTCTCCTGGAGGGGTTTGGGAGCTGAGCCAGGGCTGAGGCACCACCTGCCCCCTGCCCATGGAAAAGGAGCTTGGGAAAAGGTTTGGGAGAGGAAATCTGAGGATTGCTGTGGTGCTGAGGCTGAGGCAGGACAGCTGTGCCCTGCCGGCGTGATTAAAGAGAAGAATTCCAGTTCCTCCCTCTCTTGAGAGTGTCCTGAGCTTTGAGCATCCCTGGGAATTCCCACAGCCCTGGGCTGAGCCCTTTTCCTTGGGATGGGACAGCTCCAGCAGCTCCGAGCCCTTGGGGCATTCCCAGAGTTCTGGGGATGTCACATTCCCTGCTTGGGTCACCCCCGGGGCAGGCTGGGGGTGACAGGGGGGTCACAGCCACCTCCAGGGCAGGCTGGGGGTGACAGGGGGGTCACAGCCACCTCCAGGGAATGCTCCAGGCTGGGATGAGGGGCTGAGATGCTGGGATGGAGCCCCAGGAGAGGCTGAGGGAGCTGGGAGGGGGCTCAGCCTGGAGAAAAGGAAAATCAGGGGGGACCTTGTGGCTCTGCACAACTCCTGACAGGAGGGGACAGCCAGGGGGGTCAGGCTCTGCTCCCAGGGGACAGCAGGACAAGAGGGAACGGCCTCAAGCTGTGCTAGGGGAGGTTTAGGTTGGAGATTTTGGGAAAATTCCTTTGTGAAAAGGGTTGTGAAGCACTGGCACAGCTGCCCTGGGCACAGCTGAGTCCCCACTCCTGGAGGGATTTAAAATCCATGGGGATGTGACACTTGGGGACAGGGCCGTGGTGGCCTCGGCCGTGCTGGGTTAACGCAGGGTGGCCCTGGGGGCTTTTCCAGCCCTGCCCGTGGCTCCCTCCCTCCCGGGGATGGCTCCGAGGGAAGCGGGGTTGCCATGGGGATGGGGACGGTGGCGGTGACTCAGAGCTGTCCCTGCCAGGCTGTGACATCCCGGGGGCTGTTCCCAGCCCGGCGTGGGGGGCTCTGAGCCCCCACATCCCCCACACCCCCCCAGGGCTGCTCCAAACCTCCAGCCCGGCTTTGGGAATCCAGGGAGAGCCAGGGATTCCCAGGGAGAGCCTGGAATTCCCAGGGAGAGCCAGGAATTCCCAGAGAGAGCCTGAAATTCCACTCCAGGGGTTCCCATCCTCAGGGGGATCCGGGGACAGCCAGGAATTCCTCTCTCCTGGAGGGATTTAAAATCCATGGGCCAGCCCCACATCCCCCACACCAGAGAGAGCCTGAAATTCCACTCCAGGGGTTCCCATCCTCAGGGGGATCCGGGGACAGCCAGGAATTCCTCTCCAGGACCTCCTCACCCTCAGAGGGATCCAGGGAGAGCCAGGAATTCCCAGGGAGAGCCAAGAATTCCACTCCAGAGCATCCCCAACCTCGGGGATCCAGGGACAACCAAGAATTCCACTCCAGAGCATCCCTATGCTCAGGGGGATCCAGGAGCAGCCAGGAATTCCACTCCAGGGGTTCCCACCCTTGGGGGGACCAAGGGACAGCCAGGAATTCCATTCCAGAGCCTCCCCATCCTCAGGGGGACCAAGGGACAGCCAGGAATTCCACTCCAGGGGTTCCCACCCTTGGAGGGATCCAGGAGCAGCCAGGAATTCCACTCCAGGACCTCCCCACCCTCAGGGAAGGGTTGGAAGGTTGGAAGGCTTGGAGATGATATTTTTGATCCCTTCCAAGCCATTCCAGGGTTCTGTGGTGCCCCAGCTGCCCCTGGCAGGGCTGGGCCATCCCTCACTGTTATCCCTGGGGATTTTCCCCCTGGATCCTGCAGTGCTGGAGTTGAGGCAGCCAGCGCTGCCCTGAGGGTTTTGTTCAGGTGTTTTTTCCCCAGTTCCCTGCTGGATTTGGTGGATTGTGACAATCAGGGTGTCCCCAGTGATCCCTCAGAGCTCTTTGCTCCTCTGTTCCTCCCTCCAGTGTGGATTTTTAGGGATGCAGCCCCTGCTGCCAGGTGAAATTGTCCTCCCTGGGCCTTCCTGGCACGGGGGGCTCTCCTTCCCAGCCTTCAGCACACAGAACATCCCTGCCAGAGGACAGCTCCGAGGGGAGAGCTGCGCCAAGCCCGGAGCACCAGCCTCCTTCAGGAACAATTCATTAGAGGGGGGAGGTTTTCTTTGAATGAGGTGTTTTCCATCTGGGAATGGAGCTGGGACAGATCCATGGAGCAGCAGCCGCCTGTGCTGCCTCTCCAGAGCTCAGCTCCTCTGCCAAAGCCTTGGAGATGGTTTTTTTTGGGGTTTTTTTTTTTTTTTCTGTTTTTTGTTTGGTTTTTTTTTTGTGGTGAATGATTCCAAAATGATTCTTCTCCTGTCTCAGATCAGCTCCAAGAGCTGTGAGCTCTCCCTGGAGCTGCTGGAAGGAGCGGGGGCTTTGTCAGGGATGAGTTACTGAGGGACATGGGGATTCTTCTGCCTCCGACTCTTCCTGCCAATTCAAAGAAATAAATAAAGCTTAATTAAGGCGAAGGCTTAGAGAGCACTTCTCCCCACGGAGCACGGGGTGGAAATTCCGCTTGGAAAGGTTCTGCCCCATCCCTGGAGGTGTCCCAGAGTTGGCCGGGGCTCGGAGCAAGCTGGGATGGTGGGGAGGGGGTGGGACCGGACCAGGTCCTTCCAAGCCGAGCCGATCTCGATTCCCTGGCTCAGCCCCTTGGTGTGCGATTCCTCCGGAGCCGGGGGCACCGCGGGGACCCGGAGCAGCACCGGGAAAATCACAAATTCCAGCGCTGAGAGCCGGCCCGGGCCGGGCAGCGGCTGCGGAGTGCAGCAGCGATTTGTTTTCCAGAGGGAAAGAGCTCCCAAACATCCCCTGGCAGCGGCTGGAGCGGGATCCTGGCACGGACGTGCCACCACCGGCTGTGGCTGTCGCCAAGCGGGCACGCACAGAGCTTTGGGGGAGCTCTCGGGGATGTCCCGGCAGCAGGGCAGGGCTGGAAAACTCCGGGAATCCCCCGGGGAGATGGGATCGCACAGCTCCGTGCCATCCCTTAAAACCATCCCGATTCCGGGGCGGTTTGGATTTCAAAGCAGCCCTCGGGAGGGAAATGAGCACGGGTTAAGGGACGGAGCCATCGATTTTCTTCTGTCCTTGATCTCCATCTCGCCTTTCCCCGGGATGTTTTCAGCTGAGGTGCTTTTTAAACGGCTTTAATTCATTTTCCCTTGGCTGCTGCAGCGCTGCTAATTGGGAACTGGGACTATCTGACAGGATTTACATAGATTTTGAAATGGGAAAGGAAAAACTTCCAAAAATACCTCCCTTTTTGAACGCAAATGCAGCAGAAACTTCACGAAACCATTTTCTTAAAATACCCTGAAAAATCCGCCGTGATTTTGATGGATCCTTTCTGCCAGCGAGGTTTGCTCTGGGAAAGGTTGGATCCCAACCGGGAAAATCACAAATTCCAGCGCTGAGGAGCCCAGCATCCCGACAGGCTCTGATGGCAGCGGGGTCTGTGAGCGCTGCTCAGACCTTTCCCACAGGCTCGGCTTTGCCTGGGACCTGAGGCTCGGTTTTCCCGGGATCACAGGCTTGGCTTTCCTTGGGAANCCGGGAGCACAGGCTCAGCCTTCCCGGGAACACAGGAACACAGGCTCAGCATTCCCGGGAACACAGGAACACAGGCTCAGCATTCCCGGGAGCACAGGCTCAGCCTTCCCGGGAACACAGGAACACAGGCTCAGCATTCCCGGGAACACAGGAACACAGGCTCAGCATTCCCGGGAGCACAGGCTCAGCCTTCCCGGGAACACAGGAACACAGGCTCAGCATTCCCGGGAACACAGGAACACAGGCTCAGCATTCCCGGGAGCACAGGCTCAGCCTTCCCGGGAACACAGGAACACAGGCTCAGCATTCCCGGGAACACAGGCTCAGCATTCCCGGGAGCATAGGCTCAGCATTCCCGGGAGCACAGGCTCAGCTTCCCCGGGAACAAGCTCACATTTCCTCGGGAACGTGCCGGGCGCTGGACCCGCGGCTCCCCGCCCGCCCACCCGGCCGTGGGACGAGATCTCTCCTTTCGGCGTTTGTTTTGATCCCATGGGATGTGAGTGGGACCTGCCCTGGCGAGGATGAGCCCCGCGGTCTCCATTGGCACCGGCACGTCTGAGTTCCCCGGGAACGTCTGCCACGAGCTCCCGTAGCCATGGAGACACCGAAGCCGTGCACAGCAACACTTTTCCAGGCGTTTTATCCCTTTTTTTTTTCTTTTTTAAAATTTTTTTTATTTATTTATTCCCTGCCAGCCTCCTCGGATCTGTGTGACTCTGTTGCGCCCACAGCAAGGGCTGATTATTTTAAGGGAATGGTGGAATTTTGTGTGGAATGTCAGGTGAGAGCCCTGGCAGAGCTCATCCTTGCTCCCAGCATCCCGCTGCTTCCAAGGTCTGTGCCACAGCAGCGGGCAGCTCCAACCTGAACGATTCCGTGTGGGATGGGCATCTCTGCTCTGGAGCCAGGCTGGCAGAGCTGGGGGCGTTCAGCTGGGGAAGGGAAGGATCCAGGGAGAGCTCAGAGCCCTTCCAGGACCCGAAGGGGCTCCAGGAGAGCTGGGGAGGGACTGGGGACAAGGGATGGAGGGAAAATACGGGCACCCCCTGCTCTGCCACGGTGTGGGGGAGGCAGCGCTCCAGAGGGACGGATCCAGGCAGGAATGGGGCAGCAGCAGGAGGTGCTGGGATGTTCTGAGGCTGTGCTGGAAGCTCCCGGCTGGAGAGGAGCAGCAGCTCCATCAGCACAGTCCTGTCCCTGCTGTCAGCCCGAGCTGGCCCCGGGAGCGTCCCTGAGATCCTCGGCGGGATGGGATGGGATGGGATGGGATCCATGGGATGGGATGGGATGGGATGGGATGGGATGGGATGGGATCCATGGGATGGGATGGGATCCATGAGATAGGATGGGATTCATGGGATGGGATGGGATCCATGGGATAGGATGGGATGGGATGGGATGGGATCCATGGGATAGGATGGGATGGGATCCATGGGATAGGATGGGATCCATGGGATAGGATGGGATGGGATGGGATCCATGAGATAGGATGGGATTCATGGGATGGGATGGGATCCATGGGATAGGATGGGATGGGATGGGATGAGCGGGATGCTGAGCACAAGCAGCAGCAATGCTGGAATTCCAAGCTGGCGTTTGGAAGGGATCTTGGCCAAAAAATCTCGTGGGACCTGGATCCCTCCTGCCTGTCCCAGCTCCAAGGCTGTGTCCCCTTCCTGGCACCCCCACATCGCCAGGGCCACTCCCATGGATGCCCCTGCAGCCACCCTGACCCCCCAATCCCGTATTTTCACAGCATTCCCATGGCTCTGCTCCTCTTTGCATCCCCAGGGTCCTCCTGCAGGACCACACCCACTGCAGCCCCCTGTCCCTGTCCCTGTGCTGTCACCTCCCCGGGTGTTTCCACCACATTCCTCGGCATCGCCCTCCACACCAGCACAGCCCCTGCACCCCCAGGTGCCACATCCCCAAAATCCCCCCAGGTGCCACATCCTCAAAATCCCCCCAGGTGCCACATCCCCAAAGTCCCCTCAGGTACCACATCCCTAAAATCCCCCCAGGGTGCCACATCCCCCAAATCCTTACGGGGTACCACACCCCTAAAATCCTTACAGGGTGCCACATCCCCAAAATCCTTACAGGGTGCCACATCCCCAAAATCCCCCCAGGTGCTACATCCCTAAAATCCCCTCGGGGTACCACATCCCTAAAATCCTTACAGGGTGCCACACCTCTAAAATCCCTCCAAGGTACCACATCCCTGCATCCCTAAAATCCCCCCCACATCCCTGCATCCTCCCACTCCACCTGTATCCCCGGGTTACCGCATCCCTAAAATCCC
>VWZV01007094.1:22204-82549 GCA_013397155.1 Irena cyanogastra | reverse complement strand
TGGGTTCATGAGTAAACACAATGTAAGAGTTATTCAACAGAGCAGAATCAGGCTTCTAACTGCTTGACTGGAAGCTACAGGTTATGACTTTGTCATCCTGTTTACACCAGCCTTCAGGTCTAACAGCTAGACTGAGAGATACCATGCATCACTCTGGAGGTGTGACATGTGCTGCAGCCTTTTGACTTCTACAAGCTGCACCCAAAGTTCAACACCATCACCCCAGGGTGTAATCTCTGATTTCCCAGAACTTGCAGAGACTATTCAAAAAGCTAGCCCAGAATAAGGAGATTTAGGATTTAAACTAATTATTTTTTCTTTTCCTGAGGGAAGAGGCAATCTCTTCTGTCTTTGATGGGGGAAATAAATATTAAGTTGAAGCCTATGAGCAGCCTCAAGAAAGGCTATTCTATGTTGTTAATGCAGTGGAAGGTCCATAATACGAGCTCTGGCTCCGGCTAGGGAAAAGAAATCAAAATCAAAGACAAACAACAAACCCTCCCAAATGTTTATTCTAGCATTCAAAACCTGTCCCAGTGCTGATGGTCAGCTATATGCTCAGATAAAAGAAGGTATTAATGCACATCATGCAAAATCTGGGGTTGTATCCTGAATTCATACACTGAATGAACTCTTCAGATCAATAAAGGAAACTTCCTGAAATTTGGAATCATGCCAGAATTTATTCTTTGTAAATTAATCCGCTTAAGGATCTACATCATTTAACTGCAAAAAAATTATTACAGACTATAGTCTACCATCCTTTGCAGCATCAGAATTAGCATTGCAGATAATTTTATAAAGAATGACAGAGATTATAGCCTACCAATATCAGCAAATAAATTTAACGCTTTACAAATCAGACTCCTGCTGCAAGCAGTCCTCAAGTAACTAGATAAGAAGTCTTTATTAATACTGTATGCAGTTCTAGGAGGGTTTTCTTTCTTGTGAGGAAATTCTACTAAAATTCAGGGCTGGAGAAGGTGAGCGGAACAGAGAGGAGGGAATTAATATAACCAGCTCACAAAGTGCAAACTACATGCTTTGACTAGACATTTTGGTGTTCCAAACAGGCACCACTTGCAGGTATTAAACTTCCTTTTCTTCTTCCGAGAAAAAATGCAGAATGCTTAAATTTAGGTCCTGAGACACTCTAGGAAAACAGCTTAAATGGGATATTATCATCATCATGGGGGACTCTGGCAAGCTCTGAGAAGTAGTTCCCAAGCTGCATTCTGTCAATGCTATTTTGGATTCCTTTCATTCATTACACAATACTCTTATTTCATATCTACTTTTATTCTGTCCTGATAACTTGCCTTCTGAGCAGCAGAATAGAGAGTGACCACTTTATTCCCAGTGTGGTTTCCATTGATTGCAATTAACTTTTCTACCCAAAAGGCTGCTTTCTCTCTAACGATAGTCAAAACTGCTGTTTGTGTGCCCAGACAATCCTTGTTTGTCTAGTACTGATGGTACTAGATCATACTGAATTGTACCTTGATTATAATGAATTGTCTCTAAAATTTTAACTGATTTTTTTTTAATTTCACTAATTCTTTTACAGGGAGGACAATTTTCTTAGAGTTTAGGTGATCATCTTGCAATATAATTTCTAAGTGTAAGACAAAAAGCTGCAAATGTATTCATTTTTTATGAGGATTGAATCATCTGTGCTTGATATACAAAGTCATATAGGGTCTATAATTTGTATTCCTATATCTGAAACTGATTATAAGTGTTTCAACAAGCTATCAAGGTATCATGTATCAACAAGGATTTAATATTATCTTTAATTCTCAGAAATCATATCTGCTCTAAACTGATGTTAAACGTCAATGGTTACATTCAGAAAAGTGCTGATCACCACTTAGTCTGAAGGTGAGAAGGAAAACTGAAGCCACTTGTAAAAAAGTCAGAATTTTTGTGCTTCCTTAGAAGTAATAGAAGAAATAATTGAGAAATGCAGCAAACACTACCTGATAAGTAGAAAATAACCTCTTTACATTATACATTGCAACTCTGCTGCAATGGAACTATCTCCAACCAGGACCAAAACCTTAATCTTTCTGACATCAGTCCAGCATAGTCAAGAATAGGCAGAATTGCAGTACCAGTGACAACTGAGACTGTAAATACTTTAGTCTGGTTGTCAGCTGATTCAATTGAAGCACTTCTTTCATTGGTCATGTTTCCAGACATTCTTAATTTTGGAAGTATTTATTGACATATTTAATGACATATAAAGAAAACCTAAGAAATACCTAATAAAGGGATCACTCCAAAAATAAGAACTAGTGTCTGAACTTGAAGACAAGAGAGAAAGAAAAACATCACCAGTGAACAGAGAAAAATAATCCAGGGTCTGAACACAAGGTCTTTGTCTTGTTTTACAGGAGGAAATAAAATCACCAAATTAATAACTCCATAGTCTGCATCAGCCAGATGGGGATGGAATTTGATTTAACAACCCCACAAATGTGGACAAATATCTAATCTCATCCTCTTGCTCCCAGCTGTAACATATAGAAAAACGATTCACAGATGTTTAAGTGCTTTATAAAGTAAGGCAGTGTTTTTGCTTTTTATAGAGAAGGGAAAAGTAAAGCAAGTAGCTTAAGAAGATTTGTATGCAATTGTAAAAAACAGCTAGACTTCGGGGATTCTGGGAGAAGGTCAGATGAGGAGAGAAGAGCAGTTATTTAAAACTGAACATAGAAGGACGGAGTTGATACTAGAAGGCATGTGCCAGAAGGCTGTAAAAAGTTAGAACTCATGGTGTACTCTTGATTAGTGTGGGATATAGGCCTTTGTTCCTTGATTTAGATGTTCAGGAATATCTTGGATTCAGAGGACTGGGCAAACAGAATGCCTAGGTATTGTAGGAGCATTTCCATTTAAACAGGGCCAGGTGGTAACTGTGATTGAATTTTATTAAATAAAAATATCTTTGAAATCTGTGTATCTGTTTGATTTGTTAAAACTCATATAGTTCAACTGTCCTTTCAGTCTCTGAAAAACATAACACTCTCTCTGATGGCTGGACTGATACAAAGGACATGGACATGACACAGCTCCAGTTCCACATTATTTGAGCACTAGGGCTGCTGTGGTTCTAGGCAATTTTAATACTTCACTGGGTTTTCATAGGGCCACTCATACAGTCATTTACATGTAAAAACAATATGAGACCTGACAGGGAGGAGCTCTTTATACTGGCCCACCATTGTGTAAAGTCCATTGATCCATTGATCTCAACAGTTACTTCTGATTTATGCTAGTTTGAGTCAGTGAAGAATCAGTCTTCCTAAGTTTGCTGCAAGTGTACATATTTTCTGTAAGTCTCAATTTCAATCAATCTCTGTCATTGCAGAAAAGAATTGCTGGATCATGTAAGTAAACAAGATCTTATTACCAATTATAGAGAGAATTGAAATGTACTGCTTAATTTTTTTTATTATTTCTCTGGATGAAATAATCAAATTATATTAATCTGGATTGATGTATCTAATAGGCAATTATCTCTAATTAAGTACCTCAGTTTTGTCTCAAACACTTACTTATTGGAAAATGCAGCAAACATTTCATGTGATCTCCGCTGAAAAAAATAATTTTTCTGAAGCAAAATTACCAAACAAACATAAACATAATCCCTTGTGATAAAATAAATCCTTTTCAATCTGAAAATTATTATGAAGTCAATTCTTTAATGAAAGCTGGTACATCTTGTCTTTCATTAACATCATGTTCCATCATGCATTTTAACCTGAATACTTGTCTGTTTAGTTAAAACACATACCCATTTGTTACATCAGCACTATACAGTCACTCTGTAGTTTTTAAGAATTTTACAATTGTTAGTGCAGGTAAGGAAGTGGAAACTTTCCGGGACTCAAACACCAGTAATAACTGCAGAGCAGACTGTAGAACCGTCTACATGGCAGCCAACAGGTTTTGGCAAGTTCTCACAGGTTTGAGCTGGCTCTAAGTGTGTGGACATAGTAGAACTCCTGTATATTGAGAGTACAAGCTAGGACTACAGCCAAGCAGCAGCTCTTCCTGGGAGGGATTCCACCTCTCCCACTAACATTGCTATTCAGCAAGAGAATGCCATCACTTGCGTATGTGCTTGGACTCAAACTGAATATTCGATAAGCTAGGAAAATTCCACTTCTTTCTAACAATACTTTGTACTGTTAGAAGTAAACATTCTCCGTGGCCACCACCCAGGCTAAAGCAGTGTACTGGGTTTGGCTGGGATAGTTTTCTTCATAGTAGCTACCATGGGAAGTTTTTTATGGGAAGTGTTTTAGCTACTGTCAAGCAAGGCTTACACAGCACCAAGGCCTTTTCTGCTCCTCACCCTGTACTCCAGTGAGGGTACAAGAAGCACAAGAAGCTGGCAGAAGACACATCCAACAGCAGATGACTCCAGCTGACCAGAGATATATCCCATTCCACATGGCATCGTGCCCCACAATAAAGCTAACAAAATAAGAAAGAGCCTTTGCAGTGATGGCATTTGTATTCCCAAGTCACTGTTACATGGGATAGAGCTGTGCTTTACTGGGGGTGGCTGAACACCTACGTACTCATGGGAAGTGTTGAACGAATTCCTTGTTCTTTTTCTTTTTTGCTTTGCTTGCATTCACAGCTTTTTTTTTCCTATCAAACTGTCTTTATCTCAATACATGAGTGTTCTCCCTTTTGTTCCTTAGATGCTACCAGATGCTAACCTGATGTTACTAGGTCTTTTTTGGCTGAGGAAAAGCAGTAGTGAAAGAAGAAGCTGGAAATTCTAACAAACAAAAATGAGCGTGGAAGTGATCTCCACCTCCTGAGGCAGATGAAGCACACCATCTCCAGTCAACGTACAGACTAGAGGGTGTCATCACAAGCTACTTTGCTCTCCCACTGAAGATGTGAAGATCTGAATCAAAAGAAATCTGGAAAACAAAAGAGCTTTCTAGTGTGGGGCCTGGCAGAGCAGACAAATAAGATAGCTGAGTCTGCATTCTTCTCCTTCAGGTATTTTTTTCTCATCTTTGGATTTTGCTCTTTGGGGAGTGGGAATGGGGAATGCCCTGATAGCATTTCATAAAGCTCATGATATTGGATATTTTTAACAAGTTTTTGGGTAAATAGCCTGAAGTCTGAATACATACTCTGGAACTGGACAGTAAAAGGAAAGTGTTCTCATTTTAGTTTACAGCTGAAATAGAAACATTTATTGTTGCTGCAGGGAATTCTTTTTCAGTTTCCTGAAGAATCAAACGCGGAATGTATTTGTGGCTTTAACCTTTCTTAATAACATGCCAAAGACTTTTGAGTTTGACACCTACAGACTCCTGCTGCTGTCAATAGGATACATGGAACCTGAGGCACCCTTAGCCCAAAAAAACAGGGAGGGGATTAATAATCCGCTACCAATTTAAATCAGTGCATACTCCTCCCAGTGACGGGACTTGTGCTTCAGAACCCTCAACAACTCTGTTGC
Source organism: Irena cyanogastra (assembly GCA_013397155.1). Lineage (NCBI taxonomy): Eukaryota > Metazoa > Chordata > Aves > Passeriformes > Irenidae > Irena > Irena cyanogastra. The sequence goes on along the minus strand of VWZV01007094.1, from coordinate 77,052 downwards.
CCTGTTCTGCACATACATCAGCACTTCAATGTCCTTGCTGTGGGGAGCCCAGCACAGGATTTGAGGTGTGGCCTCACCAGTGCTGAGTACAGGGGGACAATCCCTGCCCTGGCCCTGCTGGCCACACCATTGCTGATCCAGGCCAGGATGCCATTGGCCTTCTTGGCCACCTGGGCACACCCTGGCTCATGTTCAGCTGCTGTCACCAGCACCCCCAGGGCCTTTTCCACTGGGCAGCTTTCCAGCTTTTCCACTCTATCCTCAACCCACAGCAGGTCATCCAGACAGTTTTTAACCCAGTGAACTGTATATCCATCTAAGCCACGAGCAGCTGGTTTCTCCAGGTGAAGGTTGTGGGAAATGCTGTCAAAGTCTGCTAATGTCCAGGTGGAACAACAACAACAGCCTCTCCCTCATCCACTAAGTGGGGCACTTTGTCATAGAAAGAGATCAGGTTTGTCAGGCAGGGCCTGCCTTTTACAACCCAGTGCTGGCTGGGCCTGAGCACCTGGGTTTCCTGCGTGTACCATGTCATCACCCTCGAGGTAATCTGTCCTGTAACCTTCCCCAGCACTGAGGCCAGGCTGGCAGCCAGCAGTTTCCCAGACCTGCCATCCAGCAGATTTCTTGCAGATTGGCATCACGTTTGTGAACATCCATCCAGCTGAGGGCTCCAGTAGTGATAAGGAGGCTTGGTGAGCACTTTGATAATCTCCTTCAGTACCCTCAGGTGGATCCCATCCAGATCCATAAACTTGTATTTGTGTGAGGTCTAGCAGATCACTGACTTTTTTTCTTGGATTATAAGGGTTTATTTCTGCTCCCCTTTCCTGTCTTCTAGCTCAGGGAACTGGATACCTTGAGGACAACTGGTCTCATTATTAAAGACTGAGGCTAAGAAAGCATTAAGTACCTCAGCTTTTCCTTCATTCAACGTCACTATGTTTCCCTTTGCATCAGTAAATGATGGAGACTCTCCTTAGGCCTTGATTTGTTGTTGATGTGTTTATAGAAACATTTGTTGTTCTTTACAGTGGTAGCCAGTTCTAGCTGGCCTTTGGCCCTTCTAATCTTCTCCCTGAATAACCTGATAATATATTTGTAGTCCTTTAGAGTTGTCTACCCTTTCTTCTAAAGGTCATAATCTCTATTTTTGTCCCCTGTGAGTTCCAGACAAGGCTCTCTGTTCAGCCAGGCCAGCCTTCTTCCCCAGTGTCTCATCTTTTGTCACATGAGGACAGTCTGTGCTTTCAGCATTTCCTTCATGAAGAATGTCCAACCTTCCTGGACCCATTTGCCCTTCAGGACTGCTGTCCAAAAACTCTGTTAACAAGATTCCCAAACAGGTCAAAGTCTGTCCTCTGGAAGACCAGGGAGGCAGTGGCAGCCTTAGAAGAAGGAGAACTGCTGCAGGTAACCTCACACCGTGCCACACTGCGACCAGCCTCCGGGCCATGCTCGCCAGCAGCGCTGTTTCTCCAGCCTTCACTCAGACACCAAAGGCATCAATTTCCGCTGAGAATAAAAAAGAGGAGGGATGGGCTTAAAACTGCCTCACTAAAAATGAAAGATTGAAAAGATTAGTCACAAAATTTCAGCTACACCAAATCTTGCTGAGTCCAGAATATTCTAGGAAACTTGAAAGTTATTCTAAAGCTCTGTAATACCAAATTTTCTAAGGCAAGTAAGAGAGACAGAGTTTGTTGTCATAACATTTGGAGTCTGAAGCACCTGGCAGGTCAAATTATCACCAGAAAGGGTTGAAATCTGAGCACTTCAGGTGAAAGGCACAGATTAGAGACACTTGTTTGGTTAGAGTGAGATTGCTCTATTCTTTTTGGATCATATCTCACCACAGGCCTGAGAAACTGGTAATCTTGCCTAGATCAGATACCTAGAAAATAGATCTGAAACCTTGCAGTGGAGAGGAGAGAAGGCTTGTGGCCTCTGTTGGGATTCAGGTGCTTTGTGGTTTTAGGTGAATGCCTCCACATGGACTACCCAAGGGCCAAGGACTCAAAACATTTCCACTGTGCCAAGCAGATGGCTTCTGGAGGTCTTTTGGAGCAAGCCCCAAAGTGTGACATTTCTACAGCACTGCATAGGGCAGAGCTCCACAGAAGCCATAAGCCTAACATCCAGGCAGGAAATGGTCCATAGCATCTTAAAGAACTGGGGAAAAAATATAAGGAGCATTTGGAAGAGAAATATCTTGTATTAGTATATTTAATATCTTCTCTTCAGTTCATAGAGAATTAAGAACATTTGGTTCCATTGATAAGCAGAATATTTTTAAAAAATCCTATCCTTGCAATAGCATAGTGTTCTACAGCTTTTACTATCAGAGTGTCAGGCAGCTCTGTATTAAGTGCTGGAACAACAAAAGGATTTTGTATGGCTACAGGTGGGTTTCTCTCACAAGCCAGGTCAACATAAATAGATTCTATATTCTGGTAAATACGTATATATGCTCTAAAGTATCTATGCTTTAAACTCAGACTGTGTGGTCTCAAAATACCAGTTTAGAGAGAATTTAATGAAAGAAATTTGGTCCTGCAAAATGAAAATCATGTCTTTTTAGTGGAGAGTAGAATGAACGTAATGGAGGTTGAGTTAAGTGGTAGATCGTATTTTCATGGTTATTTAGTCCTGTTGCAGAAGATAATAAATATTGACTATTGTACAACACTGTTTCGTTGCTTCATCATTTAAACACAAAGCAGATAGAACTGTTTGTAGCATACCCTGCTTATAGAACAGTAATTTAGCTTATTTCATGAGAGATTACATCAGCTATTATCTCCACATTCAGAAAAGGGATTGAGTACTGCATCAAGTCTGGGTAATAACTTTCACTATGGTTTGTCCAGCTTGATGTGATGCCTGAAGGCTGAAAGCAGCAGGTCCTGCCTGCCAGCCACTGGACTGCAGCTACCAAATAACTGCATTTCAGAATTGGTTCTGTTCTGCCCCTTCAAGGACATCTCTAAACGTTTCTTGTTAAAATGTCCTTTCTGAGGCAATCAGTATAATATGAAGGTGTGAGTTTGTTAATTTTGTATATCACAGGTTTATAAACCACAGTGATCTAAATTGGAAAAAGGATGAGTTTTGCTTTCTTTTTTTTATTTAAATCAGGCAAGTACCTTTGTACAATAAAAGTGGAGAACTAAGGCAAGAATAATGATGGTAGCTTTTTTCTTTTTTAACTGAGGCTGTAGCTTTCTTTTTAACTGTTATTCTTCCCTGTGGAATCAATGTCATCTAGGCCAGTCAGAAAAATTATTTTAGTACATGTATTTATTCCCTTGTGGAATAAACCTTTGAAATTTTTCTTTTTTTCCATAAAGCCACTCAAAGGTACTTGCTAACGAGTCTGTTTCTTGCTCATTTGATGTCTCCTTATTCAGAAGCTGACCTGTTTCTGCCTGTCCTAAAGGCCTGTACCTCTGCTCCTCTGCACAAACAGTCCTTTTGAAACTGCACCCCAGCTCAATACCCAGAGAATCCTGACAGGACCATAAATGGGGATGCCAAATGTTTTGAAAATCAAAGTGCTGAAGTTTCACTGATGGGTGAGATTTTCTGGGTGAAATGTTAATCTTGGAGTTAGGAGTTGGAATAGGAGGAATATGGTAGTGAAGACTGGAAGAACACAGCATAATGAGCATTAAACATCTTCTACTTGGCCATAGTCCATTTATGAACCAACCAATCTTCACTTAAGCCATTTCAATCACCTGAAAAGAGAACAAAAAAAGCAGTTATTTGCTTATTTTTTATATTTTCATATCAAAATCTATATGTTGTCAAGGTGGATGAGACTCTCTGGGCTCTACTAAATTTTAGGCTTCCAACTTGAGTATCCCAGAAGGAGTCTGTATCAGTGTAAGGGTTATAATATTTATTTTGTAGTTCTGAGGCCAAATGGCATGACTAGTCTAGTGTTGGACAGCTGCATGTTCTCCAAAGGGCAGCAGCCAAACTGTCTGCTAGGAAGAATCCCTGGCATACACTGTTTTCAGACTGAGCTTAAACAACGTCTGAGAAATCTGCAGCAGCCTTGGTGACTTTGCTATGGACAAATGATATATGAGTGATTCAGCCCTTTCCCCAGTCCTGTTTTATTTAGTATTATGACATACCTAACTAACTATATATCTATCTGTGTACATACATCTATACACACTCTGTACTGAGTATGTAGCAGTCTTTATGCTGAAGTACTAAATGAATACAGTCCACTGTGTTGCCTTCCCCTCCTGCTTGCAGGAGTAACTGATTTCATTCAGCATCTTTCAGTTCTGCAACATGAGAGTGAAATGTCAGTTTCTGGAGGGTAGCAGTGCAGTATACAAATTCACACAGGGGTATTGAACACGTGAAGTACAGAACAATAGAGACCTCAACCCGTTCAGGTTTGGGAGATCTCCAGGTGAGAGTGGTCCCCAAGGCACTGGGAGGTCCTTGCACCTTTGCTCTGAGCTGCAGAGAAAGGGTAAGGAAAAAAGTTACAAAAATTAAAACATTATTAGCCACTGAGGTTGTTCTAAGTCCCTTCCTGAATCTTACTCCTTTGAAAACATGCTCTTGTCACCTTTGGGGAACCATCACACGAAGGTAATGTTCTATTCCCTTTGAAAATATGTCTTAAGCAGCAAAGTGAAAACATCTTTTGCTTTGGGAGCCTTGGCAAGAATTTATGCCCTGTTAAATGCAAAGGCATTTTTTTTCTGTCCTTCTAAACAGTTAACAGAAATTTGCAAACATAACTAGCATATCTCTATTTCAGAAATTACAGAAATACATCTATCTTCTGGAGCTACTATTATTAGTACTGAATCTTCCTACATAACAGAAGCTTGAAATTTAAAATGGCTACTATGTTTAGCTTCAGCATACATGACTGTAATATGGATTGTTAAGCTTACAAAAGCTATATAAGTATATTTTGAAACAAACATAAACTAAAATAACTAGAACTGATGAATGCTTGTCTGTACCCTGTGTGCCACACACAACATTTCCTAGCAATAGGAGGGAACTCCTGTGGATGTTCTGCACATGAGCTGTAAACAGATATCCCATTAAAGCCTGTTTTTGGGGGGCTGAGGACTGGACAGAGTCCTCTGTTTAGAAGGCTTTACTGTTAACGCAGCTGTACACATAAAACACTGCATTGGAAAACACCAATGAGAAAAAAACAAGGCTCGATGCTCCTATATTTTCTATCTTCCTATCTTTGAGCCCAGGAAAGGCAAGAAAATAAAGCATCACCTCAGCCAAAAGGATTAGAATAATTGAACTGAGAGACCAGTCACCCTGCATTCCAGATCAACTTCTGGACACTGCTCTAACCATTATCAATAAAGACCCAAGGTACTCTCACCTCTGAGCTTTCTCTTGAGTGTCTTTCCCTGTGCTCAAAGAACAAGATTCTTTGGGATCCAGAAAGGAACAAAGTGTGCTGTGTATCTTGGTACAAAAAGCACTTGTCTACACATAGGATTCAGGGAGATAATCTGTTTTTCAAAGTTTATTTATGTATTTGGTCAAATGGCATTTAATCCATGTAAAAAATGTGGTTAACTCTAAACAATTTAGGGCAAAATGTCTCTGATAAGGTATTTTATCTAAATGAGAATAATGTCACTTCCAGACAGGCTTTTGAAGGAAAGAATTATGTAGACTTTGCTTGCAAGAACATAACTTAGATGCATCACATCAGGAGAGGATTGAGAGCTCTAAGTATTGTGCAGGAGCAGGTGCTTCCCAGACGAGTGGGGAATCTAAGCTGCGAAAAGGCAAAGTTTTGGATGAAGGCTTGGGTATTACATTGGCAATTTTCCTCATCTGTAGCTCTCATTCAGTTCTCCACCAACACATTGTAGACCCTAACTGCAAAATTCAGACCATGGATTTTGTTATGGAAGCCACAGCAAGTCCTAGCAGGTATAAATCCTTGTAGGCCAGAGTGTACATGGAAGACATCACTTATTGAAAAAAAAGTCAAAAATAGAAAGCAAGAAAGGCAGTAAGAAGAACTCGGTGTAGACGGCATATCACAGTAATTCATGTGAAGACAGACACGTTTGACAAGTTAATGTCCAAGATAAAGGGACAGAAGTATAGATACTGAAAGTTTCTGCCTTAAACGTGCTGCAGCCTTCAAGCTGCAAGAATGGGTGTAAAATCAAACCCTTGTGTACTTAAGTGCAAAGAAAGTCTTACTACATATGATATAGAATTATTGCAATATATGACATACCCATTTTTCAACTACGTAAGTGATTTCAAAGGTGTCAGGTTTGGGAAAAAAAAACTGAACAAGTTGAAAAGGATGTGAAAAAAAGAGTGTGTAAAGGACAGTAGGAAATATAAGGATTACACACAAAAAAACCCCACACACAAAGTTCATCTGTATCTTACATGGACAATAGTAGAGCTCTGCTTGAACCAAATGCAATATATTTATCCATAGCTCTCTTGATAGCAGACCTTGTTAAAGCTATTCTCAAGAAATTCTACAACCAATGTCCAGAGTGTGCCGATGGAAGCAGCAGCCAACTGCCTGTCAGAGGAAGCATAAAATTCATGGGAAGCTCATGAGGTTGGTAAAAAAAACCCCAGGATTTCATCCCTCAGAAAAATAAAGAACAAAGAATTCTTGCTTGGCAAGCCTTTTTTATGCCAAGCTCTCCCAGTCCTGCTGCTCTGCAGCTATTGCATTGTCTGCAGAGTCTTTTCTTCACGTAAGGATTCATTTCTTCAATCGTCAGATGCAGCCAAGCCTAAGAAATAGTGTGACATTCTTCTGAGTGGCTGCAGATTGCAAAGTGGAAACACCACCAGCAGTCACTAGTCTTAACTGACACGGCAGGAGAGAGAGCTCAACTTCATTTTAACTAGGAATAAAAAGGTATGCTTAAACATTTGAGAGTAAAATATCTTTCCACATTAGGTAAAAAGGGATTTTATAAAACACAGAAATCTGAATCCCTTTGTGTGATTACTGTATATGCTGAACTTTTAACAGGTAGAAATGGATGTCCTTGTACTCTATGTACAATATTTATGTGACTGGAAAAATTTTGGCAGATTTTGTAACTACCTGGTACAAAAAAAAGGGTAAGCAGAGTGGGTCATCATCATGGGAAAATGCAGATTGCCCAAAGGAAGACGTACACAAACTAGGAGTGAATTACTCTAAACTGACCATATGAGTTGCCATACTTGACATTTTAGGTGTTTGGAAAAGCTCCTACCATTCTGCCACTTGTAGGAAAATAAGAGGGAATGCAGTCTAGACATAAGAAAAAAAAAGGGAGTTGTGCATGTTATACAGCTTCTTTTTTTTTTTTACTGGCTAGATTAAAATTATCCAGAATCTAAGAAGCAGGTCAAATTAATCATATTTCTCAAGAAAACTATTATAGAAAAGTGTTCACATGTCATCTCCAAGGTACTTTTCTATTAAGCCCAACCATAGGGCATACTTTGGGGTCATTGGAATATAGTGCATTGCCAAACCGGGTTATTAAAGTCATTCCAGCTAGCAGTGATAAATAGAGAAGAACAGACATTTTCTACTGAGGAGGAAACATAGACAATGGCTATGGGGCCCAAATAAACCAGGGCTTGTGAAAGGCACGTTTTCTCCTTTCTGTCATTCATCATCTTTCTCTGGCTCACCTTCCTGGTCCCTGAAGTAATGCTTAGGAAAATATCAACACCTGATAATGACAGAAAAATATATCAGTGGGTTCAAAAGTAGAAAGGTGTGAAACCACAGAGCGCTATCTAAACAAATAATGGTTTTACTGAAGCTGGAAGTGTTTGGAGAAGAGAATATTTATAAACACTGTCTTATGTTTCCACTCTCTGGAATTTCAGAAGTGTCATGAAGTATTGTGATGGCTTTGGCAGAGGTAGGGCTAATTTTTTCACGGTGGATGGCACGGGGATGCGTTTGAGATTTGTGTTGAACACAGGGTTGATAATGTGGAGACAGTTTTGTTATTGCTGAGGACTTGCACAGAGCCAAGGCCTTTTCTGCTTTTTGTGCTGCCACGCAGGCAGGAGAGCGCCTGGGAGGCTGGGAGGAGACACAGCCAGGACAGGTGACCCCAGCTGAACAAAGGCTGACCAAAGGGATGTTCCAGACCATGTGACAACATGCTCAGTATGCAAAGTGAGGGAAGAAAGAGGAAGGGGAGGAATATTTGGGGTGTTTGTTTTCCTAAGTCACCATTGTGTGTGATTGGGCCCTGTTCTCCTGGAGATGGCTGCAATGCCTTAAGTTTTAGCTACATATTTTCCAGATTCTGTACTGCTTTAGTGTATAACTCTGAAATTCGGAACTCTGAAGTGTTAGCAAGTTCTCTTCACAGTTTAGTTAGACAAAACAATCCTTTTCCATCTGAGAACCAAGGACACTGTTGCAGCTTCAGGCCCAAAAAGTGTAAACAACAGCGAATTGAGGAGAGCAGTCTGGGAGGATGGGACTGCATGGCCTGAAGCTGTAATTGGACAATTAACCCCAATATGGAAATGGACCAAAACCTATAAAAGTGTGGAATCTCGTGACTCAGCACCCACCTTGGGTCCATCTGAGGTCCATCTCGGGTAGAGCCACAACCGGGCTCTTGTACTGCCCAAGGTGCAGCCTTTACAGGCCTGTTAATAAATACCTACTATATTCCTTTAACACTCTCTAGCCTCTGTTCCAGATAGCCTCTCTAGGCATCATCTGCACCTGCCTGCCTATGGGAAACAGTGAATTAATTCCTTGTTTCTTTTTGCTTTTGTGTGAGGCTTCTGCTTTTCTTATTAAACTGTGTGTATCTCAACCTGTGAGTTTTCCAGTTTTTACCTTTCTGATTACCTGCCTGATCCTGCTGGTGGGGCAGCTGTGTGAGACTTGGTGGCTGGCTGGGGTTAAGCCGTGAGAACTGTGATGGACTCCAGTGGATAAATTTACTTTAAAGGATTCAATAACTGAATTTTGCATTTTCCCTGTTCAAAGAGGTTTAGATTTGAAGGCTGCTAAATCGAATGAAGCTGATTAAGAGAAAACCCAGAGTATCTCACCTTCTTGAACCACTGTGAGTGTTAACAAGATGAATTTATAGGGGCTGCTAAGCCAATGGAGAGTAATTTAAGTGAAAAAATCTTTACATTAGGACTTTAATTCCAATAATGTATTGTCTCTGAAGCTGCAAATCAGGAAAGGGTTTCAGTGACAATTCAATATGCCACATATTTTGAAATGAGAGCTAGTAACACTTAGCCATAAGATTAAGAGCTTTTGATCAGAGCTTTTTTAAACAGCTTTGCAAAAAAATAAGCAAATACAGTTGTAAGGCTGAGCCATCATGTTCCAAGTCAGCTAAAAGGAAATGTGCATGGACAAACCCTAACTTCACAGAATCTAAAAGGAAGTGCTGACCCAAGTTTAACTATAGTGATGTGAATAATACTACACTAATGTAGCATTACCATATGTATTATAATTCCACAGCCATAGATTTTCTTGAAGAAAACAGCTGCAGTACTGAAGTTTTAATCTTCTCAAAATTACAAGGTAGAAAATTACTCAGGCCTCAGAATCCAAGTATCACAAAAGGAATGGTTATGGAGACTGTCATTATGGCAACTATTTGCTCTTTCTTTTTGCACAGAAGATTTTTAATCCTCAAATTTGGTTTTAATATCTTCTTGTAATAGGCATTGGTATATGTTTTTAAGTGTCCATCTATTCTTTTCAAAACAACAGCAAATTTTATAACGTCTGTGATAAAGAGAGAAGGGTTAGGGAAAATACTGTTCCCAGCTCAGCTGATGACAGATCTTCTGTTCAAAAGGAGGAAAAAATACCTGACATCTGGATGAGATGTCAGAGTAAAAAAGAAAAAAAATACATTTCTGATTAATCCTCAAGTATACTAAGGAATGAGTGTGGTCGGTAATGTATACCAGGGTCATCTGACTGTCAAAAGTGAGGAATCCCTTAGAAAGGTAGTATGGCTTCCTTCTGACTTGGATACCCAAGTTTCTTCTCAAGAAACCAGCTCCAGAGAAACTCCTGTATCTCATTTCATTATAGTGCAGATGTGAGAAGGTATATCCTCGGGTCAAGAAGCCTGGGTATTCCTTCAGGCCCACTAGGTTAAATATAGTCATAGCAAGGAGACTCCAAATGAGTCCTGTAAGTTTCAACTATCAAAGGTATCAACCTCTTAATGTGTACGTCTTCCTCCTGCACATGCAATGGTAAAGTTTCTCTTCTGATTTGGGACACCATATGGCAGATCTGTCTGGAAAATGTAATAGGTAAGGCTCACAGAACAGGACAAACCTTTCAGCACTGTGCAGTCAGAATTCTGGTCACCTCATGGAGTTCTGTAAAGAAAACTTACAGAAAGTGTATTTTCATTACCTTCCATTTTTGAGCCACCACAATTCCCTTGAGTAATTTTTTCAGATTTAACCAGTACTTCTCTTCTAACAAGGTCATTTTTCCCTGGCAATAGGCTGTTTTAAGAAACAATAAAAGAGAAAAAAAAAATTGCAAAATTCCCACTATAAGCCTCAAAGCAGACTGAGAGTTTCTTAGCCCAAGAAGACAGTGAAAACTACAGGAACTGTAGTCTTGGTTGTGCTAGAACTGAATTAATGTGTTTTAATTACCACATGGTAAAGCAGAAGATGACAGTGTACACAGAAATAATGTACATGCATAAGTTAAGAAAAAGAAACCAAACTTGCTGTGTTTAACAAAGGCTTACTGATAAAAATAGACACCTCTGCAACAACTTCTTTGAGCTAAACCTGAGTTCTACTATTTTTAAGAAGTCTCCACAGTGGGGAAACATAACTCTAACAAATACATTTAAAATTAGAGACAATAATGTAATCTCTTTCCTCTACTCAGCATCGAATGCCTTATTTTTATTGTAAATAACTGTATAAATTTGTATGTTTGAAATACTATGGAGCAAAGCCTCAAAACTCATGTCCATACAAGACAGGGCAGTATTTACTGTTAGTTCCATTCTGTAGGTGGGTTATTTGAAGTGGGAATAACACTTCTCAGAGAGCTGGGTTTGTTAGAAATGTGTTTTCATGGCTCTCACTGCCCATTCTGGCTCCATTCTTAGGCTTTATCTGACTCCAAGATAAAGCAGTATAAATAGAATACCAGACAGTCTTAATCTCACTTGAGATAAATTGTAGTGCAAAATTTCTTGTGTCAGGAACTCTGACTTCTGGAAACTTATCTCAAGATTCTTGGTATACCATTAACTGTTCAGAGGTTATTTTGCCCTATGTTTTCACTCTGTAGACCCTGTGATGATTGTCTTTGTAGCAGTCTACAGAGGTAAAAAAAAGAAAAAAAAAAAAAAAGGCTTTGTTCAGAGGTCTCTACCCTTCCAATCATACAGGGCTGTGATGAAGACGGATGCAGCACTGGTCATCTGAGACAAGATGCAGAGATTGTGAAAACACCTCAGGTCTTGACCTACCTAGAAACTTCTCTACACAGCCACAGTTCACTGACTAGCTAGTTTGCTGTCAGCAACAGAACTGTGTGGTAGCAAATGGTATAACAATCAGTTTGTGAGATGGATAGTGTTGTAATTCAACCCATAAGTGGTGGGCATTACTGCAGGCCCAGGGTCTGGGTACCTATTCAAACCAATCCATTTCCTAGCTCTGCTTCTGCTTCTACTTCTCTGCTTTTGTCTTCTCTCCTTCATCCATCCCCTTTACCATAGTTCATATCGCCAGGAGGGTGTAAAAGCCAGCTGTTCCTCAGTCATAATTCTTCCTGTCAGACACCCAGTACTCTTCTTGATTTATGCCAGTAAGAGGCAATTCTGCCAAAGTTAGTAAAGTTAAATTAATGAAGAAAACTTGGTATAAGTGAAAAGAATAAACCTCTGCAAAGCTTTTAGTGAATATTCATCAGTACAGCCGTTCATAAACTCAGTTTAAATGACAAGTTAGCCATGTTTATAACTAATCTGTGCTTGAGAAAAAAACCAAGGGACACGCTCTATTTACTCTTTGAGATTAATTGGTATCTATCTAACATAATCTCTTTTTTGTTTTAAGTACAAGAGTGTAGGAGTTACATTTGCTACAAGGCTTATCACCAGGAGACTGATGATGGTCTTTTCCTTTTTTAAGTGCACCAAACTGACCTAGAGGTAACCTCCCAAATGTGAGGTTGATGATATGTTCAATATGAAACCCTATAATTGATGCATCAGGTTTTCAAATGACCATAACTTATTTAAAATATTTCAACCAACATAAAACCAACCAAAAGAGTTTTCAAATAATCCATGACTTAAAAGTAACCCTAAAGATTAAGAACTACTGTCAGTGATAATGTTATTTTAAACCATATCAAATCAATAGATTCCATTTTTAGTGGAATATTTTAAAAGTCTATTCTGACCTTTATATTTCAGTGCAAGTAACAAGTGGTTACAGATAACAGCACTAAAGACTTAATACAGCTAAAGCTCATTACTTACTGCTGTACTAAATGCACAGTATTGTTCTATTTATTCACCACCTTTTGTTTATTATATCTGTAAAATAAACTGTTCTGTAAAATATAGCTAATAATGACATTTTCTCTATGCACAAAGTGTGCATTTAAGCCGATTGATTTTTACAATGCATATCTTGTTCCATAAGTCAGTTGATGTTGTTTCATGTGTGATTTCATTAAAGTTTGTTGTAGTAACACATTGTTCAAATTCTAATATTCAGTAGAATTGAAATGGAACCGTGTAAACCTCATTTGAATAGAAGACACTCTCCTAGTGACCCATGAATCCTGGCTGCTATCCAAAACAAACATACCTAGCTAATGTGATCTGCCTCAAAGTGGTCCTAAGGGAGACATAGAACATTGGACCAAATAAGATCTTTCAAGAGAGGCTTCTAAAGTTTTCAAAACTTCCCAAAAGTTTCTCTGCAACCTGTGGCTACTGCACATATTAACTTTCCAAATGAGTGTGCCCTTGCACTTGTATCAGACATGATTCGGATATGTGATCAGACACAGCCAGGGCAGTGTTTTAATAGGACAAAGTAATGTATTTAAACTAAAAGCTTTGTAATGAGAAAAAGCCAGATATTGAAAAAATCCATCAGTAAAACTGCTGAGTTTGCAGTGACTAATATACTATATTCTGAAAATGAGCATGTAATATCATGATACACAGTCTCTGAAAAAGTATGTGCTCTGTTGTGAAACTTCAGGTGGTATGATCTTTTATGGTCTTCTGAAAGCTCCACAAATTGGAAAAGTCACATCTAAGCATTTTCTTAAGGTATTCTTGCAACTTCTTTGACTTACAATCTCTTTTTAATTTTACTCTTCCTCTTGCTGGAGAATATTCCCCTCTGTTCATACCATAGGTAGAAGCAGTCATATCTAGGTGGAGCGACTGGCTTGGAAGGTGAGGTAAAATGATACCATCACATAGCATTAATCCCAAAGAAGGAGCTGGTCACATTATAGAAGGAGGTTGTGCTTTGTCATTTGTGGCTGATTGTAGAAGTGGGAATTACTCACAGTGCAGTTTTAGGTAAAATTAATAGCGCTGGGAAAGTTATTTTGGGTACGAGTCATACCTCCCCTTATGACTGGGGAGAAATGACTAATTTTCATATATGGCACAAGGAGGCTGCACTCACGCAAGTACAATCTGTTTCACTTGTAGACCTTGATTAATGTATTTGTCACTTTTCTTCATGCAGTGTGCTTCTGTTGGAACAGTACTCTAACTCTTTTGTGGAAGCAGCATTTGCCTTTCAGGCATGAGCTAAAGAATGTTAAAGATCATGTCTTTTAAAACCTTACTGCAAGGTCAGGGCCCACAGAGTTCCACATTTCTAGTTGGGCTGCAGGCCATAGCTATATGTAAGGTGACTGCTAACAATTAGTATATGAAACTGGAAAAATCTATGGTGTTCAATAAGCTCCATATTCTGTGACTGGAAGCAATGATGGAAGAGATACTTAGTTCTGGAGAAACAATACACATGCTCCTATGCCTCAAAGGCTACAAAATTCCCCAGTACTTCATAGCAGTCTAAGGCCTGAAGTGAAACATCAAAAGCCAGAATCATAGCTATGTATCACAGAAAGAATTACAGGCTTGCTTGTATCATAACTCTCCACAACAGCAAATAACTTGTTAGGATCACCTCTACCAGCTGTCAGAAAGGAAAGCAGAAAGCACCAGAGAGCAAAAGGGAAAGCAGTTCTAAAGATGCCAACATGTCTTAGCAGCAAATAAGCCTTCTCCCACTGTGTTCTGGACTCTACATTAGCTGAGGAAAGCCTCCAGTCCTACGGTGTGGCTGCTAAAGATAAACGTAGTGTTTGCAGGTTTTCAAATTTTATAGATAGAGCCTAGTTCTCTCCTTAAACAAGCTTTCTGTTAATGGGATAATGGTGAAGTTACACGCTCCAGTGCAGTTACTCAGTGATCTCTAGCTAGTGAGAGGGACTCACGGCTACAAGCTGTGTTCACATACAAGGAAACACTGTATGGAAGCCAAAACTATTCCCAGTAAAGTAAGACCATCTTTGATTTAAAAGGATTACAGAGACCAAGGAAGATAAGGATAATAGACAGAAATGTCTTCTATCTGGTAGAGAGATCACTGGAAGCCCTGAGCTTTTAGTGAGTTAGTTTTCAGAAAGGGTCTAAGGAAAAGTTTATTTGTTTAAAACTCATAAAATCTTTAACTCTAGAAACTGTATTGGGTCTGTTTCTTTCATTATTCCACTACGTGCTCAGTCAACCTTCATGTTTTGTTCCTGTATTTAATCTGCTCTCAAACTGAAAATAAAGAACCTCTCCATTTTACCTGCACTTCATAAATTGATTGCCACTAAGCTGTACACTAAGTTGTATACAACAACTGCCATAATCCTTCAGGGGCTAGTCTGATGTGGTGGTTTATTCGAGAGGGCCACTGGGCCCTTCCACAGCTACTCACTCACTCACTCACTCACTCACTCACTCACTCACTCACTTCCCAGTAGGATCAGAAAAGAATTTGAAGAGTAAAAGTAAGAAAAATTGTGGATTGAGATACAGACACTTTAATAGGTAAAACAAAGCTTCACACAGACAAAAAGTGAAACAAGGAATTCGTTTCACTTCCCATGGGCAGGCAGGTGTTAAATGTTCATCCATCCCCAGGAGAGCAGGGCTGCATCACATGTAACTTAGGTGACTTAGGAAGACAAATGCTGTCACTTGGAATGTCCCCCTTCCTCCTTCTCCTTTCAGGTTTATATTCTAAACACAAGGTCATATGGGATAGGATATCCCTGTACTCAGTTGGGGTCAGCTGCTCTGGGTGTGTCCTCTCCCAGCTCCTTGTGCCCCCCCAGCCTCCTGGCTGGTGGGGTGAGGTAAGGAGCAGGAAAGGCCTTGAGGATGTGTAAGCCCTGCTTAAAAATGGCTAAAACATGCCTGTGCTATCAACACTAGTTTCAGCACAAATCCAAAACATAGTCCATGATTGCTGCTATGAAGAAAATTATCTCCACGCCAGCCAAAACCAACACATGTGCCCATTTTTTTTCTAGTGTGATTTATATCCTTATGACATAGATGGTTTTTCAATTACAGCAAAACTGTTCTATCAATGCAGTTGAATGTGTTTTTGTAGCTTAATTAATAAGCAATTAGACACCACCAACTCTTCAGTCTATGTATCAGCATTTCACACTGCATTCACATTGCCTTCTAGCATTAGCATTTAATCAGTTTATGTAATGTGATGATTCTGAAAGATAGTCACTAGACATGATGACTCAGGAGTTGTTTTTATTTACGGAGTTGTTTGGTAAAAAAATCTAATCCATATCCCTGAGTGCCACATGCAGATGCCTCTTGAACACTTTCAAAGATGATTACCATCTCCTTGTGAATATTTCAATGCCTACCTACTCTTTCAGTGATTTCTTTTTTTAATACCTAAGATGAACCTCACCTGGTGCAAATTAAGGCCATTTCCACCCTTTCACTTGAGATATGGCAGAAGAGGACAACCCCCACCTCACTACCACCTCCTTCCAGGTAGCTGTAGAGGAGACATGAGGTCCCCCCGGAGCCTCCTCTTCTCTAAACTAAATGCCTCTCAGTTGCCCCATCTCTGTAAAAAAGCTGGGAATAATCCAACACCATTCCACCTCTTTTTGCACAAGCCTAGACACCCTTGAGCTGTGATATGAAAAAGGCTTGGTCCTAGCAGTGGTGCTTCCCACTTACTCTGCCACCTTTGGGACAGTTTTTTGGTTCACATTACCAGGCTAACATGAAGCAAAATGTGTAATTAATTATTAGGCAAGCAAAGCCATGAAGCATGCCACAGGACCTCATGGTTATTTTGGTCCTCTGGGTGTTTGTAACTATCATGGCTCAGAAAGAAAACTAAGCTGCAGTAGGCTTATGTGCATTTGCTCAAGATTCACATCATTTACAATTGTTTATATGTGCAGTAGTTCTACAGATATCAGCTATTTTTAACATCAGTCAAAGAATGCCTAGTATACTGTTGTTAATACCAGATATTTTTAGTTAGAAAAGCAACTAGAAAAAGATGCACGTAGTTCAAACAGACATTTTTTTTCTTCTTTATAATTAAAGGATAAAACCAGACTAAATAGACATGGCCCTTTTATCTTCTCAGTAGATCTGTAAGTAGGCAAGACTCTTCAGAAATCTGAATGATATATGGAATATTTCTCTCCTATAAAACAGACTTAAATTGTCTTCTCCCTCGGAAAATCTTCTTTATGCATAAATAAGTTACATTTGCTGTCAAAATATTAACAATGTAAGCATGACAAAACACGTAGAAGTATCTCATGTTGGTGTGTGTGCTATTCCTGTTTATGTTTATAGTGGAACATGTAGTCTAAAGTGGGTTGGAGTATTGCTTTATGAAAGGCCCCTCAGCCAGAACAGTGGTCAGTGTCAGATACGCAGCAGAAAAGTTTATGCCACATTCTCCTCCCTTACATGAAGCAACAAAATGTTTGCAGATAGGAAATTGATGAAAAAAATGGGCCATATGAGAGTTTTCTAGTCAATTATTCATTACACATTAGAAACCTATTTCCACAGGTAAGACTCTGCTCTAAATCAGCAAAAATTACTTACTACATGGGGCACTCTCTAAATTCATAGCATTTGTTACCCTGTAAACTTAATCCAGTCCAGCACTTTTTATAGCTTTGAGCATTTTCAATTTTCTCTTGGCATCACAAGATGTGGATTAGTCACAAATATACAAAATCAAAGTACTTTCCTCCCTAGAAACTCACTTCATATTTGCAAATTTGTTTTAAAGACCCTGTCCTTCCTTCTCCTTACTCACCAGGGTGTATTCACTTGATAGTTAGGTGCTTTTAAAAGCTCAAGGTGGAAGCATCACTAACTCATTCTGATTCCATCGTATTAATTTGCTTAAATGTGTCACCAATAAAGGAAGACAATGACATTTCATAACATGAGTGATTTGAAACAATAATTTTTTTTCAACTAAGATTAGTAGTAATTTTTTAATAAAATGGTCCTGAGACTATGGTCTTTCCATGGACTGAAACATTCTCATCCCTAATTTAGCAATCATATTTTTCTGCTGCCTCTTTTCCAATGTTTACAGTTATGAGCTTATTTAAGCATGACGTGTTCTTTCTGCCCTGCACTTATACAGTATATAATATCTTTGTATTCTATTCAGTGGTCTACACCCAGGCTGGTCACAGGTATATGCATGTAGGGATACTGTTTCTTTAAACTGATAACTATTAAGCAGAAGTCTTGCTATGAATGCAGCCTATACTAGAACAGGCAGAAAAATCTTGCTCTGTTCCCTATATGTGGCTCCATTTTAATAGTATGGTTGAAAAATAATTTTAAAGAGAAGGAACAGTGCTTTTTAATGCCAGATGTTACAGCACTTTACAACTGTAAATGTGTATTGTCATCCAATTCAAAATAAGAGAAGCAGATTATGACTTTGCAGCAAGGCCTCAACTGCCTCTAGAACCCAGATTTTCTAAGTAATTTCTGATCTTGATATATAGTGTCTACTAACATGCAAAACAAAGGCTGAAATAAAATTAAGCTGCACTAGTAAAGCCTTATTTTGACAACAATGAATTCTAAAAAATACAATACTATGTGAAAACCATTAAAAAAATCATTCTGTAAAAATAATAGATGCAACAGTGAAAGTGAGTTCTGCAGAACAGGATAGATTTGTGTAGTTACAGCTCTGTGCTTTCACTGACCTGCAAGTAGAGCTACCTGAGAAGTGCTGGGCAGTGGTGCACAGAGCTGGCTCTAAGAATTGCTGCTGTGTGAAATAATGGCCTGAACTGGCTGACAGAGACAGCATGGCAAGGAAAACGGGAATGATGCCTTCCTCTCTCTGTCTTTGAGAAAGAGATGATACTTGGAGGTGCCACAGTACTGGCCAGGTAGGACTGTGGGGTGTATATATATATATATATAGTGTAACTCCTACACATTCTCTAAGTTTGGAGTAGAATTCCACTGTAATAATAAATTTTGGAACACACACATGACCATAAACAAGAGGAAAACTGTTGAGAAATGTTATAAACAATAATTGCAGACTCTTTTTTTCAGTTTTTTACGTTCTCTGTTCTTTCCTTTCCTAAAAAAAATTCTTATTACTGTTTCCAAACAATAAAACCAATCACTTATTCACTTTCCAAGATACCAAGGATTTCTAAATATTTTTGAATGTTCAAATTTATGAATATTGCAGCCAAAGCAAGTTGATTTTCTACAACTTTTGTAAATATCATTAAATTCCCTATGGTAGGTATTTATCCCTGATAGAAGTAACTGAAATAGAAATAGAAAATGTGGATTTTCATTCACAGTGTAAGAAACTACATGGGGAAATTAGAATGCTTGGCCTTTAGGTTAAGATACATAGCAGGAACCTCAGAAATAAAGTGGGGAGAAGGCAGCTGATGTCATGCAATAATATTACACTGTTTAAAATACAGAAAATATCACTTACGTCAAGCAGAAATCTAGCAATACAGCATGTTAGAAACCTTAGCATCAAAATAAATTAAAGAACTGACCATATTACTATGTAACATGGCATCTACATTAAAAACACAAGCCTAAATGGAAGCCAGACAGTACTGAGTCTGTGTTACTGTGTTAGGCAGGGTCACAGCACTGCCTGAGATGCACTAAGACAGGTTTGGGAAGCTTTAGGAGCAGAAAGACAAATGTATTAAAAGTCTTCAATAGTCAAGTATCTAAGGGAAACAAACCTACTATTGCAAACTTCAGGGGTATTAAAATATCTAAAAGAATGTACACATCAGAGTCCTAAAGCACTGTATGACCAGAGTGCCTCAGGAGTGTCCAGTAAGTGCATCCTTAAGGGCATCCAGCAAGAGTGAGACCTCTGCAGAAAAACTGACCAGGTTTGTTTTGGTTTTTTTTTTTTGCAGTGGAAGAAATGTTTGGGTTTTTTTTTTTTCATGGTGGAAAAAATCAGGATATTTCCAAATAAAACCATTTTCTGAAGTGGAAAAAAAATTATTTTAAATAATCATTTCTACTGTGTCTTCACATTTCAGGAAAAAAGAACTTGGGGTTATGATAACTCTAGAGAAACATAATCTGTCAAAAACAGTTGTAGAACTAAATGCTATGAATTACAATTAGAAAGCATAGGAAACAAAACAGAAGTCAGTGTACTGCTGCACAGCTTTGAGGCTCATCACTGTCTCAAGCAGAGTGGGCATATCTGGAAAATAACTCAGGGGAGAGAAATGAGGGCAAGCAAGAGGCACAGGATAACTGCCATGCAACACCCACTTGGGTAGGCTGGGAATCCTCATTCTGAAATCAAGACTGTTTGGGTAGAAATATTATTCAGGCTCTCACATGAAGAGGGGAAAAAAGAATAGCATAGATAAGTGAGATAGTAAACTCAACTAAGAGCAATAAACCAGAGCACAGAGGGAAAAACAACACTGGTGTCTGTCAAGGCAAGAAATGGCAGCTGTCATACAAGCAGGACTTGAAACCAACCTGAGGAGATGGCATTTCACAGAATAGGTGGCAGGCTGGTGACTCTCCACAGCAGGATGTTGAGAATGCCATCTCAGTACAAATGAGGACAGAGAAAGTACTACAAGAGAGAGTTAATGAATAGACAAAGAAAAATAAGTTAAGAAAATTCATTATATTGAAAATGGAGAGACTGGAAAAATCTTATGGAAAATACCATTGATGCCAGTCACATGGGCATCCACTTTAATGTTAGAGACAGAAAACTGAGCAAGATAGGCTCTTGTCTTGCTATGAACAAGACTCTTCTCTTGATATGAACTACGGCACAGCTATGAATTTTAATATTAAGAAAAAAGAAATCAAAGGGCTTTGATTATAGGTCTGAAAAAGAAGGAGCTAGCTAATCAGAAAGATTAATTTAGACAGTGGAATTGATGAAAGATCTTTCTGTTGCTCCAAATACTCATCAGAGGTACTTGGACTGGTCAATTGGGAAGGGAATTCAAGAGGACAAAAAAACCCCAAAAACCCAGCTAATTTTAAAAAACTTTACTGTTGCATTTTAATGTCAGTCAGAAGAAATATATTTTCATTTTTCCATAATTTTTAAGGAATTAAAAAGTATTTGTAATGTTACCATTTCTAAGTTTTCATTAAAGTGTATTTTGCATATTGTACATTTAAAATATGCTAAGCCATACCAAAACCTCTCTTTTACTAAACTTAACTTGACCTAACAGGAATTATTGCATGGTTTAAGGGAAAATTTGGTGACCCATGAAATAAAACTCACCTTTCAAAGCAAAATATCTTAGATAAGTTTTGATGCCTGCGTCACAAAACAAACCTCTGAGCCATCTCCTTTCACCAATTCTCTGTGCTGTAGTCTACAACAAAAATTAAATTTCCTGGATTATCTGAGTGAGTTTTCATCTTGATATAAGAATTTTTTACAGGAAGAACAATCTTTCATCAGAACAATCTCACCAGGAACACAGAAATTGCTCCTAAGCACAGGTACTTGATGAAATAGCCCAGTTCCAGAAGAAATTGTGAGCATGTGTAGCATGTGCTGTACATATTCTAGGAAGACAAAGATTCTTTTTAAAAGGAACATTTTGTCACCTGCATAGAGTTTTACCAATCTCAGTTATTTTAGTTTGACAACAATGTAATTAGATAGTATTATCATGGAAAGAATAATATATAGGTATTTACTCTTGCCATTCTTATAACATCAGAAGACTAACCATGGCAAACACTAACTTGCCACAGTTGCAGAGTAAATAATTCAGCTTTAATCTGAAGCCACATCTGGTCAGGCTTATACCATAAAATATCCACCTACTAGTCTCCCACTTGGTTTCTGTGATTTTTGTATGAACACATCATGGTAGAGAACACATTGAAACAGTTGTAGTCAAGGCAGAGAGGCAAATTCAGATAAAAAGTTGAAATTCTCATTTAAAAATACATCCCTGTGTTCCATAGTAGGCTGAAACTTGTACTCTGTTTATCAGTGTTTGCTTGCTATGCAACACTCCCACTGCTATCATTCAACCAGAAGTCAGTGGGAGTTGCATGTGTCACACACAGCAGAAGACAGCATCATGCTTGCCTTTATAACCCACAGATGGTCACTTGCAGGGCAGTAATATCCTGCCATATCTCTCTAGTGCAGTGGGGTGGGTAGTGTAGCTAATGTCCTGGTATGGCATGCTTGCATGAGACAAAACTTCATATCAAAAGAATGATTGCATGTTATTCTAGATACAAGGAACAAATCTGCTTATAATGAGAGAAGTAAACCACTGGAGCAGGTTGCCCCGGCAGGTGGTGGATGGGAATATTTAATATCAGATTAGAACAGCTCTGAGCAATCTCATCTAGTCTAAGGTGTCCCCATTTATTGAAGGTGGGTTCGACTAGGTGACCTTTAAAGATCTTTTCCAATCCCAACCTTTCTGAGGCTTTGATTCTATGTTGGTGTTCCTGCAAGAAAAAGCTGGAGTGAAGGAGTCTGTTGTGACATGATTTAAAGGTTGTGGCTTGATGGTGTAAGAAACTGTTTGGCATATATAGTAGCAGATGAAAGCAATGAGATGCCCTCCCCCACACACCCCTATCCTGTCCTAAAATTAGCTAGCACTTTGTCATGGGGATTTGACTAGTATCCCAGTTAGAAATATCTACAGACCAATTGATATCTAACCATGGACAGTTCATTCTTAGGGGTTCTTTGCTAATATTTTTGTTCAGACCAAATAGTTATTTTCCCAATCCACCCTTTCTACCCTGGTGTGTGTAGCTGTGTGCTTCTAGCTTTTGCTTTACTAAACCAAATAGGCTGCCACCTTCGGGAACATTTTAGGCTGCCACCTTCGGGAACAATTTAGTTGACTGCATCTTGCAGGTAAGTGTGTAAATTTGAACTGTGAGTTAACTCTGGTACAAGAAACAGACAAACCAAAGCAGCTTACAGCCTAATTTAGGATACTTTGCTTTACTTCACAGCAAGACTCTTTTCTTTTTATTGAGTTCTCACCCCTGTTTCGTCTAGTTTGCCTAATGATTTCTATGTGACTTCATATGAGAGTCTTACTGAAATTCAGAGTGAAGTTGCTTTTCTGTGAAAAATCTTTCATTTCCTGGTGAAAGATGAATGTTGACAGTCTGTCTTTGATAACCCATATGTATTTTATGTTATTTTATGTATCTTTGACCATTATTCTTCTCAGTATACCATAATGCTTTGTATGTTGTTCAGATCAGGATAAAAGGATAGCAGTTATTTGGATAGCTTTTCTTAATAGTTTTCCTCTCCTGTAATACAGCCAGGAATATTGCCATTTTGCAATCAAATATTGTTGCTCTCTTCTCAGTAGGCTCTTGTAAACACTTTTTTCTGTGCCTGTGATTCAAGCATGATTTTTTTTTAAATCCAAAACTCTCAAATTCATCATCTCCTTTACATTCTGGTTCCTTCTCTAAGCTAAGATAAAATGCAATTCCATACCCCCATTTACATTTACAGTCCACTTCATCATCACGAGACTGCTGCATTTTCTGAAAACTGGTGCAAAATATATATTTGATCTTGGGACTGCATAAAACATGTATCCTTGTAGCTACACTCCTCCATACTGTTAGTTATTTATCCAGAGGTCAATAAAACCTTTGCTACTTGCTTCCATTTCCTTCTCAGCATCAACCTCAACTTCCTATTGGGCAGGCATCACTTTGCTCCTGCATGTCTTGTTCTAAAAAAATGGCTTCATTTGTTGGCCAGTTGAATTCTGTCATCTGCATCCTTGGTTACTTTGTTTTGATCTTGAGATGATTTTTCTTCTTCCTACAAGATCTTTCCAGTTTCTAGAAGCTGAATCCAGCATCCCAGATACTCAGAGATTTAATTACCAGCATAAAGGATGCAGGTTAATTAGTATGACTGGCAGGAATGACAAGAGAAGCTAGGGATGGAAAATGTGGTGAAATGTTGCAAGCCAGGAAGCTGAAATATTTGATCCTAAAAGATAATCATAATGATGGAGTTCCCTGGTCTGTAAAACTGGCTGGTTACAGAATGTTGCCCTCTGAATATAGATAATAGATATTTTATTACTTCTTATAACGCAAGAAGATCATGTTCTCTTAAATTCTTTCTTAAACTGATAACTTTTCAAACATATATAATATTGCTAGGAGAAAATGTTCCCTTCTGCAAGGGATAAACCTTTATTATCAGTAGATTTCTTCAATGTAGCATATCAATATACAAACAAAATATTATTGTCAATAATATTTATGTTTGCTATACCAGCAGATTATAATTTCAGAGGAAAAGCTGTAGGACTGTCAGCAACAGATCTGTCAACAACAGCATGCAAAAAGATATTTACATGTATTTCATTCCAGAATTACTTTTAGTATATTCTTTTTTTTCCGTAATTGTTGTATACAGCTATTTATTTTGACAACGGTGGCATATTTCTTTTAAAGCCTTTCTGAAAAAAGTAAGCTTGTAGTACCTTATATGTTTCTCATTAACTTGGGGCTATTTCTCTTTCAACTATTTTATTCCAAATATTTGCCGTCTAAATTAGCAGATTAGTTCACCCAGTAAAGGCAGTTCAGAAAGGGTGATGCAATCATCAGCTGCCTTGCAGCAGGAAACTTCCCTAGTACTGTTAGGCTAAATTTAAATTGGATTCAATGCAGGTTTATCTCCCTTAATCATTAATGGGTATAGATAGTTCAGCTCAATTTCAGTGTGATTGCAAATCTCTCCTAAGGAGGAACCAGGATAGCAAGACAAAAAACAGTTACTGCTATTAAAGATTAAGGGTCTGAATGAAAAATTGTAGAGGATCTGATTTACAGGGTTTTTTTCCTTTACATACTGTTGTCAACCCTGTCATGGTAACAAGTATCAACGTTACTAACCTGAAAAATATGAAGCAAATTGAGAATTACACAGTGAAACTTTGTAATTAAAAAATTGTAAATTAAAAAATTTGTAAATTAAAAAAAATAAGAGAATTATGAACATTGGTGAAGATTTAGTTCTTCAATCCAAGAGATTTTCAAAATACTTCTTCCCCGCTGGAAAAAGAAATAGGTGACTGGATCAGAAATACTGTGGCAGAAGCAGCAGACAACATTAAATTAAGTCCTAAAATATTTTTAGGCTGTGCAAAAGACAGATCTACTTGAATTGAGTATCTAGTAGATGTGCTGAGGAGGAGCCTTTAGGACATCAATAAACCAATGTCTAAGAAAAGTAATGGTCTTAATAACTCTACACGAAATGTGAGATAGATCCATTCTATAGCTGAGAAATGGCCCCAGCAAGTTACTTGCTAAGGAGAATATGATAAAGATTAAGAAAAGTGTTGTATGGAAATCTTTATAAATGCTTCATTTATTAAAGAAATAGATAACTTGCACTGTTTTGTAACAGATTTGTGGCCAGCTCAGAGGTATTTCAGTAAAAATGGCTTCAGTGGGAAAAACGGATTACTGAATCAGGTTTCCTTCACATAATATGCATCCTCACAAATAGGCTTTTACACAAATCTGTTATCAGGGCCATAGCATAGAACTGAAAGAGAAAGAGTTTCTGAAATTAAAAAACAAAAACAAAAACACAAAACAAAAAAAACCCAAAACAAACAAACAAACAAACAAACACCAGAAAAAAAACCAGTAATGTTTTGAGTTTTTAGAAAACCTTTCTGAGCTGCGATGTCAGATGGGGCACTCATAGCCCAAGGCAGGATCACAACAGGCAGCTCACTGTGCATCTCCACTACAGAGTTCACCTGAATGACTGACTTTGGTGATACTGGCTCAGGTACGAGTGTCACTGTCATCCTTACAGTGATGTTTGCTCTGTGTGGTGGAGGGGAGCAACAGAACACAACATTCCAAGAGGGAATATATGAGTATGGGCATGGGTGTGCATGTATGGCCAGGCACAGGGAGCCATTGTCCCAGCCCCACACTGTCTTGGCACAGACGATGAATCATCCGGGAAAGCACTGCTGGAGAACATGATTGTTTATTCCAAATACATAAGTGGCAATAGTCTGCCAGTAAAATACCATTAGTTTTTTGTTTCTGTGTTGTTGCTTCTGTTCCTAATTCTAACAGGCTTGGAGAGGATATTAAAACAGACTTGTTCCAAATCTCATCTTTAGTCTTAACCCTATGTCAGCAACAGTTGCAAGGCCTGTGACATAGCTGTGAACACTGTATCCTCTCTTTGATACCAGGGGAGAAGGAGGCAAAAGTGTCATGCAGCACAAAAGTCAATTATATCTACATTGTTGCATTCAGGGAAGATTGATTCAAATAGTTCAATAACCATTAGGCTAAAGATGAGTTCTTTAGCTATATTTTCTACATCAATTTAGAATATTCATAGGTAATACAGCTCATATATGTAGTTTATAGTGCAAGAGCTAGTCAAATCTCAATGTCTTTCAGAATTAACATAATCACAAATCACCAGGTTTGAAGAACTGTCCAAAGCCACAAGTCTGAGGAGACACAAAACACTAAATATAACTTCTGCTCTGCAGCTTTGCTGAAGTTGTACCATCAGCCACTTAGTCATGACATGAAAATTGGAACATAAATTCTTAATTCAAAGTGGTTCCTCATACCAGTTCTCGTGTAATGAAAAAACCCAACCAACCAACAAAGTAATTCCCAAATTAAAGTTGTTCTTTTTTTTAATATGGCCTATACCATATTTTATCAACAGCTTCTAGTTGGCTTTTGTGTCTTTTATGAATGTCAATGATAAAAGCTGGGAGGCATGACTAATGATGAGCATTTCATCAAACTCTATCCTGAATGATCACTCAGGATCAGCAGTATTCACAGGCAAAGTTTTCCTCTGAATAGGCATTCTTTTCACTGGGCTTCCAGAACCTTCCAGCTAGAGATTCCATTTCCAGTATCTCACAAGACTTGTGGCTTGTCATTTGGCAGCTCAGATTCTGCACCTGAATTTTCACTTGAGCTTTGACTTCATTCACAAAGGATGATGATTTAGTCCAGCAGCAAGACCTTCAGAGCACAAGAGGGTGTTATCAGTCCATTTCAGAATTCATATTTGTAGTACAAAAGTTATCAGACAAAGTTAATAAAAAGCTTTTCTATCATTGAAATTTTAAATGTCACTTAAAATTCTTGCTTTCCATTCCAATTTGTATATCAATTTTCCCATCACAGATAAATATACAGTCATCTCAGAATTCCAGATTCTCTTCTGAAAGAAATCAATTATGCATTTTTGGCATTCAGTTTGTCTGTTACTTATATGTATTTGGCATCAGAAAATGTTCTGAGAAAATCCTTTGTACTGATTCTGTCTGCAGTTCTCATCAGACATCTGCAGTGGCCTCATTTTTTATTTTAAAGTAATTTGCTATTATTACTTTATTTTGTTTCCTGAAGATCACCTCTGCTGTCTGCTTCTTGGCCACCTATCCTCACTTAGACTCAATTCATAATAATGTTCTCTATTGCAAAAATTGGAGTACTTATGGAAAAATCAGGGCTGAAAAACTCAGGCACTATTTCTTCTGTCCTAGTGTGAGAGATTCACTATGAAAGCATATAGTGGCAGTTTTTATTTGCTGTATGCCAGCTCAAGAAGTTCACAGGAGATCATAAGTTCAGTAAAATCATCCATCTCTGATGCCTGTTAATCACTTCTCAGCCTCATTTAACGCCATTTGCAAGCTGAACTGCTAAAGTCACAGCTGATGCTGTTGGAAAGGTTTATCTTGATACAGGCATCCAGAAAATCCCATTGCAATAGGTGACATTCAGGTTCCACTCCACTTCGTACACCAGGGAGGAGTGTTTATCTGTTGACTTTCAGGTTATCAAGTGTCTTGGCTTGAAAAGATAGGTGTCTGCTAAGGAAGGCAGAAGCCTCTTCTGAATGGAAAATGTAAACTTCCTCCCTCTGAATTACTGTAATTTTGAAATTAAAAGGCTGTCAGGCAAAGATATGGTGAAAGGAATAACCGTTCTTTGTAGGAAAACAAAAAAAACCCAGATGCAATAGTACAAACAAAAAAAAAAACACCCCACTGACAGAGTCAGAATACAACCTGACACCCTGTGGGTCAGGATGTTGGTAGCAGTCCTGTTAAAGGTGGCTGCAGTCCTCCTGGAGTGACAGGGGTGGTTCTGTTGAAGCAGCGACCCTGTAGAAGGGTGGAGTTTTCCTCTGAAGATCCAGTGGGAAAGGGCTGCTCTTCTGGGAATCTAGTAGAAAAGGCAGCTGCTTCCTCTAGGAATCCTTGGGAGAAGGCTTCCCTGGTGTCTCAAAATCTCAGTTTATATCCAGGAAGGAATGCTTAGCTCCTCTCTCTGGGCAGAGCATCTCCCAATGGGATGATGTAATTTTGTCAGCCATGCAGTGACACTCGATGGCCCATTAACAGAAGGTATTTCCCAGAGGTAGGATTGGTTGTGGAAGAGATAAACTGCCCAATTAACAGAAGAAAACTGCCCCACCTGTAACAGATGGGAATAGAATACACACTTATCTTTCAATCCAGGACACAAGACACTCCATACAAGAATGCTACTTTGAACATATTCCACCTGTGAAAAAGTTGCATTGTTTTCTCACAGTTTCACAAGACGTCTGCTTCTGAGAAGGATCGTTACGAGATAGGAAGACTCTTAGAAGTGATGGTTGAGAGGAAACAGAGAACAAATGTAATCTTGTCTTGTAGAATACTAAGTGTGAAAGTGCAGGTATTTTCATCATGATGATCTCATTATGAAGATCATGTCTAAGCCCTTAACTTCTAGGATTTCTCTACTTGCCTATTCAGCTCTAATTTTGACAGGAATAGGAAAGACTTCATAGCTTCATATAATCACATAAAACATGGTCAAATTTTACAGACACCAAAGAACTGGAGGAGTGTTAAATTTTCTTTCATAAATTTCTTGATAGTGAACAAGTTCAAACTTGTTAGACCTTCAATTGTATGGGTAGTTTGTATGGTTTTGTCATTGTTCTCCAGACACTTACAGCTTCAGGAGAAAAGGATTTGGATGTTAAGTTTGACCATGAGTAAATGCACTAGTAAAGACTCTTTGTTATACAGGTATATGGTTGTATACATAAAAATAGTTTGCCTGTAAATACAATATATTTTTACTGTCAATACACACTCAGAGCCTGATATATAATTACATGTAGCATAGACCTGCATTAAAAAAAAACAGTGCAATTATTCCTCATACTTGAAGCCCAATAGGGAGTTGAAGGTTTTCACAGAATGTAGTGGTTTATTGGTAAGATAGAATATTGTGTTTTGAGTCAAAATTGCTAGTGATCCACAGCCTGTTTTGGCTTTCCACTGTATTTGAGAGCAGTACACAAAATTCCTAATGATGATTTATCACTATGGAAATTCACTCCTCCTCTAGAACTTGTTCAAAAAACAAGGAGGAAAAGTGCTATAGTGTGAAGCTTGTTCATTGCACACAAAAAGGACTTCTAAGTTTCTTAAAGTCCGTGTATTGTATTTTTAACTGGTGGAAGCATCCTTAAAGCCCTCGTTAGATATCCTTCTTCACAAGCTGGTGAAATGAGACATCCTAGTTATTTACCTGGTTCACAGTGAAGAATACAAATCTTTCATACTTCTGTTTATCTCTTGCAAGACTCACATTATATATACAACACAATTGTAATTCTAGTGCCTAGTTCAAGATTCACACTATATACTTAACTTGTCCCCTCTTCTTACATGTCTAATCAACCTAAGGCTTGATTTCTTCCAAAAATTATTCACCTACCTTACCCTTTCACATTTTAACGTGGAGCTATTAGTTTATGCATTAAATTGAAAGAGTAATTTTTAGCACATTGTGTGAAGATTTAATTGTGCAACTCTCATTAAAGTTAATAGAGATTGTGTTGTTAAATCACGCCGTGCAGAACATTCCATATTCCCTTAAGTGCCCTTTTGTTGCTGGATTGAGAAGAGGCCTGCAGTGCCAGAGACATGCATATCTATTTCAGTGAGAATCTCTCTAACTGGCTTAATTTCATTTTCAGGTCTAAGTTCAAAGTCCCTGAATAACTGGTCTCATATGTGTAATCAAACTAAACCAGGCTTTTTAAGTCCAGAAGAATTATTTAATTAAATACCCAGATCTGGCATTTAGCCCAAGAGAAAGGGTACCTGTATCCACTTGCCAACATGGTCCCTTCGTTTGTGCTAATAGTCATCTCTGGCACACCTACTGAGTGAATTTCAAATGGCTAGAGCAGATTAACTATTTGGGTTAGCATTTTCCAAGGCTGACTTCATTGCTTCCCCCTCTATTTGCTAGGGCATTTTTTTGTTTGTTTGTTTGTTTGGGCTTTTATATTTTTATTTACTTAATGGATTTCAACACAAACTTGGCCCTTAGAACACTGTTTCATTCTATGAAGAATGAGATTAAATGCTAGCTTTGATTATGTCATCTTTGTAGGAAAAGATATTTGATGATGATTTCAAATTAATGCGAACTAATGCTAATCTCTTTCACTGTAGGAAAAAACTCTAAAGGAACCCACTTTGATCTGCAGTAGTTTTCATTTCAGCTACACTAAATATGACTTTCAACTATCGATTAAGAGGAATCACCTGAAATTTAGATAAACAGATTCAGCTGAGGCACTTTCTCTTACTTGGTGCTGAATATAAGGTTTTACTGTAAAAAGCTGCTATAACCCTGAATAAAATCCTATGCCTAGAATAAGAATTAAATACATAACATAAAAAGGTAATCATGGCTGTGACTGTACAGTTTTAGCCCAAAACTGTACTATTGAGAATACCATTTCCACTAAATCAACAAGATTGTTGAAACAGTAACATGTTTCTGGTTTTGGTGGGTCTTCTGGTAATTTCTCATAAGCAATTCCAGCCTGAGCAGCTAAGGAACTCTTCTGAGACTGACAGGAAGCGTGAGGAATAAGTATGGAAAAATGCTCTACTTCATAGCAGAAAACAGGAATGTTAATTAGACCTCAAAGAAGTGGTCTGCAAGGGCAAGTCTGGACAAATCCAGGACACAGGGACCTCATCTGAGCATGAGAATTCTGCTGCAGGTATTTTGTTGTGCACATACACTAATTAATAATATAAGGAGATTATGGGTAGAGCCTTGTTACACATTGTTTTCCCTCTTTTTTTTGGTGTCAACTATGTATCTCAAATATATCCCTGCTATTGAGACATCCCTGCTTGACTTGAGGCTGCCCACTTTCCCAGCCCAAGATACCAGTATAATGCTCTCTCCAAAGGACAGCAATTTGCAACCTCCCCTGCTGCACCATAAAGCATATGGAAGTGTATCATAAATAAGAAAAGCCTCATAATTGCCAAAAGACAATTATTAAATAAGAAAAAGACATTCTGTATAGAGCCTAGAGGGATGAAAGCTAGGGGTAGACACGATTGCTTGTATTGATTAGGTAATTTTGGAAAACTGCTCAAGATGCACATTTTCCCCAAGATTAAAGGACCTATTGAAAGGATCCATCTCCTTTAGGTTTGTTTTATTCCATTTCCCTTTCACAGTATCCACTATCACACTTGCTATATTCCCTTAATTTTCCCTCCTATCACATCTGATGAGGCTCCTTCTGCAATATCTACCTTCTGCTGCCTCCTCATCCCTTCTTTTGCCTCCCATGGCCCACCTCTCCCACCAGTACCTTGCAGACCCCTGTAGATGCATATATACTTTCTTGCTGGCATGTGGACAAAAAGCAGCATCTCAGGGTTAATGAAGATATGGTGACATATCTTCATTCTACCAAACACAGGGAAAAGGGGGTGAGCTTCCTCTGTCCTGCCGTGGTGGCAGGAGCCTCTCACTTCTGCGAGCTGTTTACCTTTTTACAGCACTCCTAGGTGTCTGCTGTCTCTGAGACAGTCCCCTGCCCGCTATCATACTTTCTTGAAAGACTCCAGTTATTCAAAATGTAAAGCCCAGCTGCACAATCTCCATCTCTCTGGAGAACATTCTTAAGAGAAAAAAAATATTACAATGTTACGACAACTTTTGGAAATAAAATAATCAAGAATGTATTTTAGACTGGAAACTACAAGAGAGTTTGAAATTTTTCAGGATGTGATTTGAAAGCAGTCTTCTGACACAAGTTGTATGTACAGAATAAGAAATATGTTTTTAAGGTACAGGTAACATTTCTAAATAGTAAGCTTTGCACATTGTGCAGACAGAAGACAGACTGTGACATCTCAGGATATTCCTTCCAGTTTCACAATCTTGGGACATGTGCTCTGTGATTTAACATGTTTTTAGGCTGTGTCATATGCCACAATTAAAATAAAGCTGAAACAAAGGATTATTCTCTCACAAAATTAAATAATAAATAGCAATTACCAGGAGCAGATGTACTCAAAATTGATGAACTCATGAATCCAGACCTTCAGCTGGGGATGAAGTAGGAACTCTGCGCTTGTTTCTACAAAGACAAAGAGCCAGCAGAACGTCCTTTTTGAAGACTATTTTGTAGTACTGTGGGAAACTTCGATTTTCCTTTGAATCAGACTAGTTTTCAGCTTTGTTGCACCCTGTAAGTGGCAGAGGTATCAGCTGCCACTAATTCCCAACTGCTATTAAAGCCCCAACTGAGTTCAGATACGTATCTTTACTCTTCTCCAATTGCATTGGGCTCCTACACCTGTCCTGAGGTCAGAGGAGAGATGAAACAGGAAATAGCCAGGAGAAGTCAAAATGATTGAAGAAAAAGTCATAAGAATGACATATTCAAGTATGCTTGGGTATCTTAATAGCAAGCAACTGAAATTAATTTCAGTACTATCTAAGATTTCATCTGCCAGAATTCTTTGTGCCAGAATTAATTGGTTTCTCTGGTTTTCACATTCCCTTATATTGCACCCAGGATGACTTTTAAGATACGTGCTATCTGTATAACCTCCAATACTGTTTTTATTTTTTAATTTAAAAAACAATCTCTCATGCACTTTTGTATATTTGTGTGCCCCTGAATAAAGACTTGAAAAACTCTGGAAAGGAAATCACTCATAAACCTTTCTACAAGCCATTTAATCAGCTTTTCTGAAGTTTATGATGTATGCAAAATCAATTAAAACAGTCTCTGATTCATGACTCATTGTTGTCCTCTGTTGTAAATCAACCGTTGCAAAGTTTATAGCTTGCTTCCCATCTTATTTAAATTCAAGGTCCAGCTGGGGGGAATAGCAAACATTTTGC
The DNA here is from genome assembly GCA_013397155.1 of Irena cyanogastra. Taxonomy (NCBI): domain Eukaryota; kingdom Metazoa; phylum Chordata; class Aves; order Passeriformes; family Irenidae; genus Irena; species Irena cyanogastra. Next base: position 44,122 of record VWZV01007094.1, on the reverse strand, counting down.
TGAGGTTTGTGCTTTCCCCAGTTTTCAAGATCTGTAGAATATACAGAGTACATGCTTGCTATTGAAATGGAAATATCAGTTGAAGCCTCGAGATTGCTGAAAAAACCTTAGCATAACTCGGTAGGTGGCATTTTTCCTTCTGCACTGATATAAATGAGTGCCCCATCATTGTGCTTCTGAAGATAAGAGAACAGCAACTGAAGTACTGGAGCTAGTCTTTGACTGAGATGAAGAACTGAGATCAAAAGCTACTTACAGAGTTTAAAATGACCATATTGTAACTGAGAAGGAGGACTTGCAGTTCACAAAACCAAGTTTATTTAGCTCAAGTACCAACAGAAATTCAGGCTGAAGATCATGAAATTATGGCATCACCAAACTGCTGTGGTGAACAAGTGATGCCCATGCTCTCCTGGCTTTATTGTCAAGATTTTGGCTGCTTAGATCAAATTATCTGAGATTAGGCTTTTTCCAGTCACGGAATAAATTTACATACAGACTCTGTGGCATTTTTATAAGGCAAGAAAGAGTCTTATAAAAATATGACTATACCTCATTCATGTGAATGCAAACCATCTTCACAAACTGTCTTGTTTTCTTTTCCCTGTGCCCTACTCCTTTCTGCTGCTATATATTTTTCTTCAGCTGTATTTCAGTACCTTGTGAATTGATTCATTTGGATCTCACACCTGCCCATTGTATTCATGTCTATGAATACAGTAGATATGAAATTCAACACTTCCAAGCTAAACCACAAAATTTAACATTCAAGTGCAGTCTTCATTTTGTCCCTCACTTTGGTGGGATTTTTTAAGAAACTGTATCTTGGTTAAACACTTGTAAAAATCTCTTAATGCAACCTAATTTTCATATCAAAATGTAAATAAGAATAAACAGAAACCCTCAGGAGGGAGCAAGCAAGCACATAGCATTCTTAAGTTTTCTTGAGCTTCCAAGTGGGACAGGATTAGACCTACATTTTTTTCTCTTCTAAGCCTTTATAACTTCAAAAAGGTGCCAATTGAGATATTTACGGCCTTCTATCACTAGGAACATTTTTCTGACAATGCAGGATAATTAGTCTATGAAGACAAATAAACTAGCAGAAATATTTTCAAAGGAATTTTATTTGCTAAGAACATTATGCTATGGAAGAAAACTGGGCTACCATACCAAAGAACACATCTGAAATTGCAGTATTCTGAGGGGTGTCATATGTACAGAGAGCAGACTTATGGGTCTTCTCCCATTGTCCGTGCTGTTAGGTTAAATAAAGTCTCAGACTGTATGAGCTCATTTTTAGTTTCTGCTTTCTGAATTCTCCAAATGAAATCTGCTCCTCTTGTCTCAACATTTCCAAAATCCACACTGGAACTGGCATTTATTTGGCAACATATGGTTATCTGATAAGAATAAAAATTCAGGAGAGGAGGAAAGCAGCGAAATTTCACAAGGAATTCATAGAGAGATAAGGGAATACAGGCCAGTAAGCACCAAAAATTACACTATAATTACATTATTGCCCTTGGGTGACTTTATGATGCTGAATTGTATCCCCATTTGTCTGTTTAGCCCAGAAATAAGTTCTGCACTTTTAAAATTAGATCTGAGAGAGAAGGGGGAGAGGAGCAAAAGCAGTGGAATTTTTCGTGGCAGTATTCAAAAACATAGGAGTAAGATCTTTGGCTCTCTCTCTCTCTCGGTGTGTGTTATCTGCAGCACAGACAGCGAGAGAGAGAGACAAGGATGTTTTTCCTTTGCTTTTTCGCTGATTTTCCTCATTAGCTACAACGAGGAAAGTTTTCCCAAGATGGTGCCTTTTTTCCTGGAGCTGTTCAAGCCTGCTCTGGACTGAAAACCCAGAAAAAACACCAGAAGTCATGCCTGTGGCCCATCAGAGCCCGAGGCGTGGCACTTTCTAGCGCAGGACAGACTGGTAAGAGACTGAGCAAGCCGAGCTACGCCCCACAAAATGGACTCTCTCTCTCTGAATTTGCCATCTCTTCAGAACAATGAGAGGTTCCATTTTTTAAAATTATTCACTTTCTCATGTTTGTGAATACTTCTCTTGTTAAATAAACAGGTTTTTCCACTTATCTCAAAGAGGGTTTACCTCCCAAACTGGTTGGGAGAGAGATGGCTTGAATTTTCTTTCTAAAAAAGACCACTTCAGAAGTTTCCTCCAAAAATTTGAACTAAACCAGGACAATTATGCAATTAGAGGATATAGCCTGCTACAAGACAAATTACAAAACACTGCACAGACACACTGGCATATCACAATGCTCAAGCACTGACTTCCAAAATTTTAATGACTTTTTTTTATTTTAAAACCTTTTAAAACAGATTTTAAAATAATTTACTCACATATGTACACATATGCCTGTATGTATTGCCAAACATACCAAACACTTTCCAAAACATTTTGGTTGCACAGTCAGACATTGAATACTTCTGAGCCGCATTAAATACGGGTCCAGGCAGCCCAATCTGCCCTGCTGTGTGACTACACTACAGCACAGATAATTCACAGGAGCTTCTAGGGATAAAGTTCTGCTATGTATACCAACAGGAAATGAAATTCCTACGGAGATATTTCCAGCCATAAGGCTTGGGAGCCTTTTTAATGAATTTGGTACAGAGGAGAAATATGAGTGTTAGTAATGCTGGAATTATTTCTGGAATCAGTTGCAGTAGAAGTATTATGGGTGCCATGGAATGTTTGTCATCAATTAGCATCAATAATCAAGTGTCTTATTAACCAGACCTAAGACATCGCTTCTTTCCAATTTCACAACTTCATAGTAAGTTTATTGTTAGGGAGATCTTTGAATCATTACATTTAATTTCAAATAATTTTTTATCTTGCTGACAATATTTTGCTATGCTATGCAAATGCACGACTCTGGCAAAATATTTATAGTAGTTCCTGATTTTGTTTTCAAGCGATGACAGAATGAGCTCTAGCTTGAAGTCAATGGTTCCCCAGGAAAGGACCATGTAGAGTTTAGGGTTATGAAAAATCACAGCCATTTTCCTGCTATTTTTGGAAACTGAAGGGAAAAGTATTCATGAAACTGTAAAATTTAATGAATAGTTTTAAATCACTCAGAATTAGATGGCACCTCTATGGTACAAGCTCATGTCATGAAAAGCAAACTGGAAGAGGCACCACAAATTTTGCCTCTTCTGTATCTGTACTCCTGTGGCATGTACAAACTCAGCCACTCCAGGGGAGTGACATTTCAGACTTGGTAGCAGATGGAAGTGGTAGCCCTAAGTCTTATCCAGTGCAGTGGAAGGCCTGTCTTTTGAGGGGCACAGAGCTTTTGGGGAACAAGTTCAAATTAGGCACTTGCCTGTTTTTCCAATCTGAGAGCACCTTGCAAAGCCTTGCAGATTCAGTTAGAGGAAACCTGCATTCAGACGCTTCACCTATGCACTGAGATCCTCATCTTCCATGTTAAAAAGCAGCCTTGTATAACAATACTCCCCCTCTGAAGGACACAGCAAGGGACCAAATGCTGCTCATTGCTCTACTCTTTAAATCCTAAAGAGCATGCTAAAAGACACGGACTTTCCCCAGGTACATTTACCTGTTTCTAAAACATTTTTCAGGAAAATACTCATCCCAGACTCATCTTAGTCCTACAAACTATCTGTTAAGGGGCCATGACCATTTCTGAAATCATAGCATTGCTTCTGAAAACAAAACTGGTTAGACTCAGACTTCAAGATGTTTATTTTTGCTTGTTGATTCAGCCATTACACAGGCAATAACCCTAGTTCATTACAAGCCTGATCATTATTAGTACAAAGCTTGCTTATTCAGGCTCTGCATGGCCTTCAGGCTCTTCAGAAAGGACTTTGTGATGGTTGCTACTTCTCAGATGGAGTGGTTTCCCTTTCCTTTGTGAAGGACTTCACACAACCAGACTTCAGGCAGCTCTTCATACCATTTGAAGGATTTTGACGTTTCTGAGTCTAATGGCCAAGTATGCACAAAACTTGGTCCTCGGGCAGTTTGTTGCAGGCATTCTGGATTTGGTTTCTGTCATACATTATGTCCCCAATACCTCTTAAAAATGCTTGATAAACCTCTGCAAAATTCTGAAGAGGTTTCTTCCCACTGTATGTTACATCTTACCTAATCATGCTGTGAAGGGAGCATATTCAGAGAAATATCCCATTCCAGGACTGGTGATAGACATCTGTCTCCTGAACAGTTCTGATTTTCAATACATCCTTTTCACTTCTGAAACTGAAGTTGTTTTCCATGTCTGTTGTCAAATGTGCTTCATACTTCTGTTTCACAGGGACAGCTCCAGGGTCCCTGATTTCCCAAGGAGGCCAACATCAATATGCTGGAAAAACCTGACATCTGTGAAGCATGTACCAGTCATTTCTCCCATGCCTTAATGGCTAGCAGTTGAAGCGATGATGGCAAGAACCATCCCAACACCTCACATGGAAAACTAAGGAAGTACAATAACCTTTCCACTTCGTTGGGCAGCAGTTCACCTTTAGGACTGTTGTACGCAATATCAAACTCAACTATTAGTAGTACATAATTCTTTGAGATTTAAAACATGGTGTTATGTCACCAGCTGAGCCTTTTCAGGCAGAAGGCAGGAGGTAAGAGGTGTAAAAACAGCTGAGATCCTCTCCATCTCCCAAGCTAACCAGAAAAGACACCCCCATGTGATCTGTCCAGGACATTTTCCCCCTGATACTGCAAATGCAAAAACACCCCTGGTCATGTGGAATAAGGATGCATCTACAGTGTGAACAGCACTGTGAACAATATTTGTACAAAATTCCTATTTAGTTACCTATATAAAACCATTTTTCAAAAAATGCTGTTGTGTTTCTTTCTGAAAATGTTTTCTTACTATGTTTTGCTTATGACAGGTAGTCTTCTTCATAATAATATGGAATTAGGTCACTAATTCCTGCCAAAAAATTTTTGTATTTTAGAAAAAATTTTCACTTCAATGTTTACAAAAAAAAAATCTTCATTATATGTTCTAGATGGTGATCTGGTTAATTTTCATGTATGCTTGTGTATTAATATGGAAAATAAAGAGACATTTTATCAACCTATGCTAGAAAATTATTAAAGATAAATTATTTCTTTTTAAATGTCTCCTTTTTTTAGTTTATTTGCTTTATAATATATGCCAGACTTTGTCGATATACATTTTTGGTAGCATGTCTACTATTAATGTATAAATCCTTCATGTGGCAGGTAAGGAAAAAATGCATATTCTCTAAAGAGAAAAAACACAGTCAGTGAGGTTAAAAACGTTAACAGAGAGTTATGGAAACATACAATACATTAATTTGACTCACTCTATTAGCATTTCCTTAAATGAAGCAAAGCAAGATTATTTCTTTGCCTATCTCAACAATAATCTTCATGCTGCCCTGGCTCTTGACATGTTAAATTTTCTGTATTTAGAAAAAAGCAACCAACCAAACTAGTAAACAAAAACCTCTGAGAGCTGCAATAGTAATTCAATGTGTTCAACCATAAAAAAAACTTTTCCATTATGTTGGTGTTCCCATTGTTTAGAGAAAGTTTGGATGGAAGTGTAGACATATGCTCACCAAATCCAATGCAAATCTGACATGAATATGCTGAATGGCATTAATTTCACAGTGACTACCATATGTAATCTGGAGAAATCAGCCTGCACAAAACCAGTGGTCATGTTCACAGGGCTTCCAACTCTGCAGAAAACATTGTAATAATTTTCAAAACTTTGTGACATTTCCTTTTTAATTTCTTGCCCTGATGCTAGAAAATGTCTTTGACCTGCTCTCATAGACCTCAGGCATTTGGTTGCATTTGATTCACAAGTAAAAGAGCACACAAAATGCACAATAAGGTTCTCAATAATTTAGACAGACTTTGGGGAACACTATCAGACATCTTAGAAATACTCACAAAAGATTTTGAGACAAATGAATTGGCAAATTTCAGACTATTTTTTGTACCTCCAATAGCACCGAATTTGACCCATTTCTATCAATAATGTCAAGTAATGGTTGCTTTACACTGTTCATTAAATGCTATCCTTAAAAGTAGGTATTGAATTTCAATTCATCCTTCTTACTTCTACTATGTCAATTGTCATGAGGAACAATTATTAATGAATTGTGAGGTTCTGATATACCACAATAATGGAAACTAGCAAGCACCCGCTGTTTGGTTTGTGTACTAAAATAACATTTCCTCCTTTTATTCTACCCTCTTAAACAATTTGATATCAAATATATTTAAAAATTCAGAAATTAACTTTGTGTTTTCTCAATTGGGATTCTTTGCATGTGTTTTTGACTGATCTCAAAATCCAACTTCTTGTCAAAGAGAATTTAAATCCTTAGCGAGAAGGATTTTTAAACCAAATTACATCTCGCAGTTAAGTTGGGGGGATCGTTTGTTTGTTTTTCAAAAACTAGACACAATTTCATTACTATTCTTACATTTTCCATATATGACTGATTCCAGAGTGTTCACTCCTAAATAAGAGAGGTACTTAGCGGAGATTTTAGTACATGTCTGATTTATGTCTTGTCAACACCAGCTGCCTGGATAACACTGGGGAGTCTCTGCCTTTCAAGTGAGTAACAGACAAGAAGAAAGGCTGAGATAAAGCCATCTGACAAACATTGCTTGCTGTCACTGTATTAGTCTAGGGGTGCAAACTTAATTTGTGACAGTTGACTGACATCTTGCATTCACTCGCAAAATTTCTTTTGGCTTTCAAAGTGCCTTGGACTCTCCAGTGCACCAATGTTTGTATATCCTCTATACAGGCTCCCAGACAGATACTGCCTCTTCTTATAGAACACAGCAGCATGATTTGCACTTTACTGCCTACTTGAAGAACTGGAAGCACTGTCTGGTGTTTAGGAAGACAACAGAAATGCTAGTCATGATTGACTATATTTGTAATGTACTAGTTATCCATGATGTCCTTGGTTTACATCTCCATTCTCAGTTTGCATTATTGTGACTGCAAAAAGCCTCATTAGCCATATACATTTCCCTTTCCAAACCTTACTGAGCTCACATATTGTGGAAATCAATTCAAGAGGCTAATTTCTTGTTATCATTAAAGATATCCTGCAATTTGTCTTACACTTCTTGGCTTTAATTTTTTACTGGATGTCATTTTTTTCTTTTTCTGTAAGAGTTGGCAAGCATACTTTTCTCATCTACTTCCTCTTTTGCATTTATTATGTTCAGAAACAGTAATTAATCTCCTCTGCAAGGCAAACAAATCTAATCCTCTCAGTTTCCCAGAGGAGTGCTTTCTGTATCTTTGATTATTTCTTGTCACTTAACTGCACACAGTATTTTATTTGCATTTGGTAAATAACTTGGTTGAACTATCACATTCATCTCCATGCAGTCCGTCTCAAGGGGTAGCATAGCACTGGTTTTTGTATTCTTCTTGTGTCCTACTATGTCCTCATTAGCTGTATTTTCTTCTCAAGTTTTCTTTCTGAGAAGTCAAAGTTTAGCTTGAAAATCAAACCAATAACCAATTATCAGCAATGCAGATTGGTTCTTTCAAGTTTTCTAACCCAGCTTTTTTAGTTTTGTTTCTGAAGATTTATATTTATGCATTCCCTGCCTGTGAAAGTTATTATATCTAAAGTTATTCAATTTCTCTATCACTCACCTTACACAAAATAGCTGAAGTAAAGATAATACCTAGATGGGAATTGCAGTACCCCACTGCCAAGTCTATCACTGTTCACATCCTGTCTTGTGAAGCTCCAGTCACTGCTCACTTACCAGACTTCTGCATGGAGCTTCACATGCTCCTGTGGACCCAAGCCCACTTGTGATCTCTCTAAGTGCTGCTCTTGAATGAATCTCAGTCTTCCTCGTTCAGTCTCACAATTGTTTCCATGACCTGTTCTGGCTTCTCAGCTACTGAGGGAAAGTTCCTTAAAAACTTGTGAAAAGCACTGACAAAATTGGAGTTTATCTACATCTCAATTTGCAAATGATGAGTTTTAAAGCCATCTTGAAAGTTCTACATTTACAAGCAGAAATTCTGTGTCAATACACGGGAAAGTTAGTCTCAGCCTGGGAAGGTAGCACAATAAACCCATCTGTCCTTTAATTCTATTAATGTATTATTAACAGCCCTTGCAGGCAAATGAATCAAGCACTGACAATTACAACATTTACTGGTGCATGTGTCCCACAAGGTATTTAAAAATAGGCAAATTGAAATACCCCTCATCTTCTAGGAGCCCACCAATCCAAATAGGTTTATGAGCTTAAATCTTTATGGTCTCACAAACCTGACACAAAGGTCCAGACTATGCAAACAGCTGTCAACTCTGCCTTCCTCACGTAATACCCTCACCCGTTCTCTAATGTACCAAAAAAAAAAAATTGACTTCTTGTGACTGTATAGATCGGCAAATGGTTTGCTGTGGTCTGCTTGTCTGCAACTAGGAGAAAGAGTACAACATTTCTGGGATTCATGTACTGTGTTACGGGAATAACGTCCACTGTTTGTCTTCCCATATTACGTACATATCATCAGAAGTTAATCCTCCTAACTGCGGCCATTACTGTAACTCATTTGGACAGGCTTTCCATTTTGTGTGATTTGAGTCTGGAGCACTGTGTATTTTATAAATCAAGTCATATTTTTTTTTCTATATCAAGCTTTGTGTATAATGGACATTTATTTAAAAGCACTGCATTTACTTTATTCTTTTCTACTGTAAGCAGAACAACAGACATTTCAGAAAAACTTCATCATTTCACTGGATAACAATCTATAGCTCCTGGATAGAGGCTGTGAAAATATTGATTTACTGATTTGGGTGAATATTTGCAATAATTTAACTTCTGGCTTAACTCTTGTGTCAGGTGAGGTCTCACAGCTCATGTAATACCTGGATTTTTTTTATCTATAATGCCTTACTTCTGTGCATCAGACACTGTATCTTCACCAGTTATTTCTATTTCTGGATGTTGTTCACTTTAACGAAGACAACATGAGAAGATGGTAATAAAAGCCTATTTTCATGTTGAATAAGGAAAGAGCTTTTGCCAGGGTAAAGTGTAAGTAAAATATTACCGCTTCACTTCTCAGTTGTATATCAGTATTTAAATCACATATCAGTAGTGAAGTTCATGATCATGAGCTGGCTATAAGCTTCAGTGGATACAACCCAAGTGCCTTGCCAGTCCAAAAATAAGGTGCCTCCAAATTTAATCGAGTCATAGAACCATAGAAAATGCTGAGTTGGAAGGCAGCCATCCAGATAAGTCCAATTCCTGGTCTTGTGCAGGACAACCCAGGAGTTACATCATGTGCCTGAGAGTACTGTCCAAATGCTTGAGTTTTGTCAGGCTTGGTGCTGTGACCACTTCCCCAGGGAGCCTGTCCCAGTGCTCAACCACGTTCTGGGTGAAAAACTTTTTCCTGACACCAAATTTAAACCTCCTCTAACTTGTTTTCATGCCATTTCCTTGAGTGCTGTGACTGTGATCACCTGTCCCTCCACTTCTCACTTCCTTTGAGTCCTGACCCTGGAGTAGCAGCACTAGCCAAAATTCAGACTAAATTGTGACGTGGGTTGACCGAGGCTAGATGCCAGGCACCCACAAAAGCCACTCTGCACTCAGTCCCCTCTGCAACTGGAGAGAGGAGCGAAAATTTAACAAAGGGTTCACTGACTGAGACAAGGACCGGGACAGATTGCTTGCCAAATACTACCAAGGACAAAGGAGGTTCAAGTTAAAGATATCAAGTGAATTAACAAAATCAGAGCAGGATAGACATGGGAGACATGGGAGACATTAGTCTCCCATGGCTGACAGCTCTCCATAACTTCTCCAATATAAGTCCATCCCACAGGCAACAGTCCTCCCCAGACTGCTGCAGCATGGGTCACTCTTCCATGGGTGCAGCCCTTCAAGGACAGGCTGCTCCAGCATGGGAGTCTCTCTCCACAGGCCTCTCACAGGCTGACAGCCTCCTCTCAGGCATTCCCCTGCTCTGCCATGGGACTCTTCCACAGGCTGCAGGTGGATCTCTGCAGATGGAGCTGTGCTCCATGGGCTGCAGGGGCACGGCTGCTTCACCGTGGGCTGCACCCTGGGCTGCAGGGGAACCTCAGCTCTGGAGCCTGCAGCACGTCCTGTCCCTCTTTCTCCACAGACTTTGGTGTCTGCAGAGTTACTCTTCTCACATGTTCTCACTCTGCTCTTCTCTGGCTGGAATTGAAACTACACCACAACCTTTGTTCTAATTTCTTCTTAAATCTGTTATCACAGAGGTGTTACCACCATTTCCAATTGGCCCAGCCTTGGCCAGCAGCACATCCGTCTTCTGAGCCACCAGGGGACTGTTGGCTGTGCTGGATATGGTGGAAGCTTCCAGCAGCTTCTCACAGAAACCACCTCTGTGGCACCACTACTACCAAAACCAGGCCAAAACCAATACAAGGTTCTATCTCACAAACCATAGCCTCACAGTAGCCTGTTTCCTTCCAGGGAAACTGAGGAAAAGCAATCTCAGTCTTACCTTCTTAATGCTTTGCCAAACAATCACCAAGTACAGAAAAAAATCTCAGTGCAAACCTAGTGCTTTGAACTTTGCTTGTGTAATCCAGCTTTGCCTTTGGAACTGCTATCAGAAGGGCATCAGCACCCTGAACCCTAAGACATCCACCTTCTGAGGCCTCTGCCAGCTCTTTGCTGAGCTCTCCAGCTGGCATCACCAAAGGCTCATCTTTATGTCTCAGCATGCACAGCTCTTAAAAGACACCAGGTAGATCAAGTTTGTCAGTCTAGTCTGTGGGGTTTTTCCAGATGAAAACTAAACCTGGCTTTATATTGAAAAAAGGCATGTGGATATGGTTCTCTTTCTTTACAAATATCTAGAAAGTTTATCTCTTTATAGCAAATTCAGCAGTAAACATTTTATTGCACTGCTTTTTCTTGCAGCTGAGGCCTTTTAAAAAACCCTGTGCAACTTAAAACTTATAGACCCTTATATTAGAGCTTTTCTTGCTCAGCTTCTGGTTTTCTGCTGAGAATAATTTAGAATTGATTGTTCTTACTAGTGGCTTTTTGTACAACTTCAGATCCTGCTGCTGTGAATGTTTAGTAATTTTAAGAGTATTTCAGGTTTTCTAAAGACTTTCTAAATATTCAGATTTGCATTTTGCTTGTATATACAGAGAAACCATTCAAACAAATCCACGTTGCCACTCTCTTTTACACTTGTTCCTAATATATAGATACAAGTTACAACTGTAACTTCATCTTTTTGCACTCAAAAAACCTGTCATGTCAGCAAACGCCTGTTCTGGCAGCTGAGTATTTGGCCTTTTCCTGTATGCTTCTTGATCACACACAACAAAAGTGGACTTACAAATCTTCCTCACTCTGCAAATGCAGCAAGGTTAAAACAGTTCTCTTGTCTTGGGGCTTACTCTGCTTTTTGCTTGTGCCCACACAGGCACAGCAGTTTTATGCTTGTCCATGTGCACATCACTACGAAACTTCTCTTAAAAACACTTCTTTAGTTTACAGGAGGTATCACTTTTCCATGCCTTCTACAGACTCTCCATTCAAAAGTACTTATTAGTTCCATCTTGGCTCAGAAAATAGTTTTTGTGAATGCTTTGTAGTTATCTTGCTTATTTGTACTGAATTTTGAAGTCAGAGGAGGGATGTACCAAATATTAGGAAAAGGAAATGTTTCATTCCTGTCATATAACTAGCATATTTCTGTCTATCAAATCAAAAGTTAAATTATTTACTTCCTTTATGGTACATAGCTTCCAATTCCTTCTTTCCTCTGCCCTTGTTTCTTTTAATTCTTAGAACAGCTGTCAGTTAAATGAATGTCTTCCAGCAGGTAGAAAGAAGATACAATTCATGTTGTGCACAGATAATATTAAGCATCCAATACTGTGAAATTACATACTTCATTTAAAAATAGTTGAGAGGAGGAGGAGGGAGTGGAAGAACAAATTATTAGCAGCCTGTTTGTCTGTCACACTGCTGATAAAATATGGAGAGAACACAGGAGAAGAGCTGTTGGGAAAGCAGTGGGATCTTACACAAGGAGGCCTCCTTGTGATCACTGCTCATGACAGAGATTTTGCCCTTTCTGTCAAAAACCAGCTTGATAACCACCTGCATACACCAGGTTCAACCTGAAATGGCTAGTATGAAATACTCAGCAGGTGTGGACTTCAAAAGCTTACGCTAGCTACATTCGCTATGTTACGTTAGTTCACCTGGAAATACCTAACACCTTCAAAGCACAAACTGGCTCTCAAAGTCTACTCATCTGTTTTCCTCTCTGATTTGTGCAGGGACAAGAACGTGCCCTCTGGTAACTGCAGCTGAGGATGAAAGCCATTCTATCAGATGCTGTCTTCCCTGTTTTCAGGCCCTCCCTCATCATGTCCCAGCCAATGTCTATTAGGCTCCAAGACTTCTTTCATTATTTATCTTTAGAATCTGAAGTTGTAGCCAGTTCTTTCAAGGTTGGGTGTAAGTTTGAAGGTCTCCACTAAAACTTCTCTAAAAAGAGAAAATCAGGCTACCACTATCAAAATATGAAGTATCAAACCATATTCAGCTGCAGATTCAGATTCAGCACAGTTGCAAAAGTCAAATTCAGGATTTGGGATTATTGCTAGTCATAAGTGAAAACACCAGTATTCCTTTCTTTTTAAGTGAAATTAGCCTTCCTTCTGAAGTCTGCCTAAAAATATCCTGGAGGAGCATCTTCGCTGACTGGATCAGTGATGGACTTCATCAATTGATCTTAAAAACTCTGAAATTTGTTGATGAACAGAGAATAGTTGTTGGATTGCACCTCTGCAAAGTCACAGCACTTGAAGACTCACCTTTACCTCAAGAAGCAAATGAAGCTTCTTTTCATCAGTGTAACAACCTTGTTTTCTCTTTGGGTATCTTGGATTCAGTAGTTTCTCTGTTTAAATAATACATTTGCCTGAAATAATTTAAAAAAGGTTTTAGAAAGCTATATTAATACGATGTGATGAGGCAAACCACTGTGCCTCCAGTTCAGGCCATCACAGCTGTCCAATCTGTGGCAGCTTGCTGGTGACTTGAATGGTCCATTAAATTTCATGGTCTGATTTTTCTCTCTCCATGCAGTCTTGCAAAATGAGCTTTTGAGGAAGCCAAGTAGCTACCCAACTTGCATATCTAAAGCTGTAGTCATGCAGTCATTTAACACAGATGGCTCTTCACTCCTTCACTGACCTCAGTAGAGCTGGCTCAGGACCATAGGCAGAGGGTGAAGCTGACAAGGCTTAGCTGATCTGGCCTAATACCTCATCTTTACCTTTAACTAGCCATTGGCTGTTGCTGAGAGAAGGTGTAGGAGCCAGAGGACCAACTCCTGTCTTGACAACTAGAGAAGCAAGAAGCTCCAGTCATTGAGGCACTCTCCTTTCCCAGAAAAGAGTCCCAAGACGAGAGGGGGCTGATGGGGGAAGTGGCATGGCTCCTCTAAGAGGCTAAATGTATGTCAGCAGAAGGAAAGGTGGATGAAAGATTTCCGGCATTTGTCTTCCCAATTCACTACCTCATGTAAGGAAGCCCTGCTTTCCTGAAGATGGCCAAGTATCTGCCTGCCCAATGGAAATGATGAATGAATGCCTTGGTTTGGTTTGATATGTTTGCATCAACAGATTGCAAGCACAGCTTTTACCCATTGAATTATCTTCAACTCCACACACAAGTTCTCTCACTTCTACTTTTTGATCCTTTCCCCATCACACTGGGGTGAGTGAGCATCTCTGAAGGGCTTTGTTGTCAAATGGGGTTAAACCATGACAAACCTGAAAATCTACTTATCTCTGCCAGCCTTCCTTACTCATTTTTACCTTCTGAGACTTCCAAACACTCTTTCCAATTTTGCCTTTGAATACTTTTCCCACTCAAATCTCTTCTGCTGTCACTGCAAAACTGAGTTCTGCCATTGAGCCAACCCTGGTTTTTCTTCACCTCTATTAACTGTATATATATAAATTCCCAGGTGTTTAAAAGATTATGGTATGTGAATTTATAAAAATGCTCTTCTGGCAATAATTTCTGCCTGAGTAACAGAGCACGAATCCTCAAATACAAAACAATATTTTCCTAAATACAGCAATTATAAAGTATTTACCAGTTGTCTTGGTTACAGGAGTAGGGCGCCAGTTTAAGACTATGTGGGTGTAACCACACTGTGTATTCTACACCCTTCTACCTCATTTCTAATGAACTGCTAATGATGGTCATTTGCAGGAGCTGCCCTGTGCACACCAGACACCTCGGGCTACAGGCTGGGTAGGCAGGATAGTGTTTCCTTTTCTTCACACCTGTGACTCACCGTGGTTAACTCCCTCTGGAGAAGCACCAGCACTGTTACACCCATTCTGAGGGGTCATCTCTGCCCATGGACCATAATGGACTCAATGACACCAGCAGAATAGGCAGGTGCAAGGACTTCAGCCATCAAGGACTTCCAAATATCCCATGACTCACGGTATTACATCATTCCATTGTGAAACTTCCCCCCTGGGGGAGGTACCGAGCATTCCCACCTGAAGCTGAGCTATAAATCTGTGGATCTGGGGACTCAGAACAACACCACCACCAACTGATGGATGCAGAGAAGGACCAGAACTTCCACAGGACCACAGCTTTTGATAAGACTGCAGCACTCCATCACTTCAGGACCATCACTTTGACAGCACTGCAACCAATCCTTGATAGGACTGTGACCATCACTGACCAACAGCATGCCAGCTGTACTCTGACTTTGTGGATTTAAGCCAGTTCTCTGTGTATCATAGCATTTATTGTAATCTTTCTGTTCAATTTTAACTCTGACCTGAAATCTCTGTCACAGTAAATGAATGGGGTTCATTTCTCCTGCCAGTTTACTTCCAAACCAGTACACCAGTTCTTCTTCAACTCTCTCAACAACCAGGCTCTGGTTCTCAAACCACCTTTTTACTTACATCAATTACATTGTTCCTATACATTGGTGTTATGTCTTAAGTGTTTAATATTCTGAACAACTGAAATGCTATAAAAACCTACACTTTAAAGCTAGAAGAATTCATCTGTAACATGCACAATTCTTAACTGTGCCAAGCGAAAGTCAAATTTGAGCTGAAAGTGTTTGGAAATATCCCCAAGTGGTATTTCTCTCATCACATTTTCCAAGTAAATTTATCTCTCATTTCTGTTGTGGTTGCTGCTGCTCAGTTTTATTTATAAATCTTTGAAAATAGGAATTTATAATGAACACACAGTCAGTTTCTTAAATTAAAGCACTGAGGCACTAACAAGTAAGCACCACTATAATCAAGCTAATTAAAAGGCCACGTTAAGGATAGGAATCTGGATATGAAAAGAAACATAATTTTCCTGATGGTAGTTTTACTATCCTCTTATATTTGCATGCACCCTGTAGAGTCTCAACATCATTTGAAGCTAAGCTACTTAAAGAAAAATCAGGTTTTTACCCCTTAATCTCTTCAAACTAAAGCAATATTTCTGGTTTCAACCAACAGGTTCTGTGTTTTTCAAAGTTCATTCTTTGAAGAATTGAAATACTTTAATTTATCCAGAGCACCAGATGCACAGCACACTTGGGGACAAATGAGATGAGTGAGCTGTGTACTGAATTTTTAATGTTTCCCTGGTAGAGACTTCAGAAAGAACTTTTGAAGGCTACAATCTAATTCGGTAATGAGCAGTTTTTCTTTATTTCAAAACTACGTAGAAAGATTACTATGGGTTTCCATATTCAGAAGCTACTGCAGGACATTTTGGTGTTAGCTTTTTTTTTTTCATTGCCAGAAAGGTATAAAAGTGGGACAGGAAAGACACGAACAAAAACCAACATAAGTTACACACAAATCCTCTTTCCATACCCAATAAAAATCCTTTCTGTGACTATGTTTTACTTAATACAATCCCTATTTTGGTGACAACTTTTTCAAGCAGAAAAGACCTTTAGGATATGAAACATTTCAAGGAGCTCTTAAGTATGTGACGTAGACATAAATTCAGAGAGAAGGACATTGAGGTCACTTGGAGCTTAGCTGTTAAGGAGCATGAGACTCATACCTTAAGTTACATACTTTTTTAGCTTTAGTTTTGCAACATATCCGTACTGTTTCAGTGCTAAACAAACACTAAAAACTCAAGGAGACATTTCAAAATTAAGAGAAATTAATTGTGGACTTGCAAACTTACCATATGCAGTGTCTGTCAATCATTACAATCTGTCTTAACTGTCCAGACAATGCCCCAGAGTTGGTAATGAACCTGTGACTCAAGAGAGTGCATGCATTGTGGAGAACTGGTTAGTTAGCTGTGCTTTGCTCTATAGTGTTTCTTTGACCACAGTCAGTTTTTTTGCTCATTGCCTTTAATAAGGAATCTGAACCAAAGTCTTTCTGAAAGCTCACTACTACCTTACACATTGTGCAGATCTGCAAGTATTTCCAAATGTGTCATTTCACTGCTCAATGAAAGACTTCCATGAGTAAGTCAACACATCCCTGCATTTCTTTTGTGGTTTAAATTCACTTTAGTTGATTTCCAGCCAAATCAGAGGTAGAAAACCTTTCCTTGACAACAGTTAACCAATGAAGTTTATTTTAGTCTTCCAGTCATTCAATTGGATTACAGTAGTTTTTTTTATACCAGGAAATACTTGTCAAATGGAAATAAATAATTCATCAGGAAAATACTGTGATGGCTTCCTGACGTGGGAAAGAAGAAAATTTTCACTTATGTTTTCCAGACAATAATTTCATATGCATCTGCATTATCGTACAGCAACTTAAAGTTACCATAGAGCAAGCATAACATCTCGTAAAGGAAAATGTGTGGGTCAGCCTCAAGCCTGTACAGGTGCATTGGGTTATTCCTTCCCAGGTGCAGGACTCTGCACTTGCCTTTGTTGAGTTTCAGACAGCACCTCTCTGGCCATCTCTGCAGCCTGCTGAGGTCCTCCTGAAGGGCTGCACAGCCCTCCAGGGTGTAGGTCCCTGCTCCAAGCTTTGTGCTCTCAGCAAGTAAGTTAAGCAACACTGGGCCTAGTACTGAACCTTGAGGGGTGCTCTTAGTGACAGGTCCCCAACTAGACCCCGTGCCATTCAGACAGCTGTCAACCCATTCCACTGGCCACTCATCCAGTCCAGACTTCCTGAGTTTGTCTACGATGATGTTGTGACAGACAGCGTCCAAAGCCTTGCTGAAGTTGAGGCAGACAATACCCACTGCTGTCCCCTCATCCACCCATGTAGTTGTTTCATTGTAGAAGGCATTCAGGTTGACCAAACACCTGATTACCTTTAGTGAACCCATGCTGACTACTCCTGGCCACCTTCTGATCTGCCATTTGGACAGAGATGGCTGCCAGAACGAGGTGCTCCATCACGCTCCCAGCGTTCAAACCCTCCCAGGGTTTCAAGACAAGACTGACTGGCCCATAGTTCCCTGGGTCCTATTTCTCACCCAGTTTGAAAACTGGGGTGACATTTCCTTTCTCCCAGTCCTCAGCAAACTCAGGTGACATTTCTTTTTCTAGAGTCCTGATCTCCATGACCTTTCAAAGGTGATCATGAGCAGGCTCGCTATGGTGTGTACCAGCTCTCTCAGCACTGTGGGCTCAGCACTCACTCATCTCATCAGGGCTCATGGACTTCAGGATGTCAAGTTTGCCTGGGTGTTCTCAGGCCCAATCCTCCTCAACCAAGGCAAAGTCTTCCTTTGAACATTTCTTTCCCCTGGCCTCCCGGCTCAGGGATCTCTGAGGCCTGGTCTTGTCAGTGCAGACTGATGCAAAGGCATTGGTCTGCCTTCTCTGCTTCCTCTCTTACCAGAGTCCCCTCTTCATTTACTAATGAGCCTACACTATCCTTTGTTTCCCTTTGGGTATCAATGCATTTGAAGGAACCTTCTTGGTGTCCTTGGCATCTCTGGACAGATTTAATTCCAGATGGGTCTTGGCTTTCCTGGTCTTATTTTTACTTACTCTGATAATCTCTCCATATTCATTCCAAGTGGCCTGACCCTGGTTCCATCTTCTCTGTAATTTCTGCCTAATACCTGAGTAATGGTAGGAGTTCTTTATGTGTCCATGTAGATTCCTTGCCCTTCGAGTGCACTGCTCTTGAACCTAGGGGAAGTGATCCTGGAATACCAACCAACTCTCTTGGACCTGTCTTCTCTGCAGAGATGCTCCCATGGGATTTTTTCATGAAAATCTCTAAAAAGGCTAAAGTTAGCTCTCCATGGTTGCAATCTTATTTGCTTCCCTACTTCCTCTACATCTGATACTGAACTCCACAATCTCACAGTCACTACTGTCAAGGCTGCCTCCAACTTCTACATTTCCAACAAGGACTTCCCTGTTTGCTAATACAAGGACAATCAGAACACCATTCCTTGTGGGATCCTCCACTACCTGGGACAGGAAGTTGTCATCAATCCTTTCCAGGAGCCTCCTGGACCTTTCATGCTTTGCTGTGCTGCTTCTCCAGTGGATGCCAGCGTAGATAAAGACCCCCACAAGAACTGTGACTGTGAGGCTGCTTCCAGCTGCCTGTTTAAGACCACAGCCACTTCCTCATCCTGGTTGGGTGTCCTGTAGCAAACACCCACAGCAGTGTCACACTTACTAGTCTTTCCTTTCACCCCAACACCTGAGCTCCCAACCGCTCATCACCCTCACCAGGAGAGAGCTCAATTCAATCCAAGTGTTGCCTCACAGAGATGTCAACTCCATCGCAGTGCCTTCCTGGTCTGTCTTTCCTAAGGACATGTAGTCCTTCTTGACAATATTCCAGTCACGTGAGCTATCCCACCATGTCTCTGTAATGGCATTGAGATCAAAACCCAGTGACTGCACACAGATCTATAGCTCCTCCTGTTTGTTCCCCATACTACATATGTTGGTTTACATTTGATTGTGCCAATCTCCCAGCAGGACTGCAAAGGGATTCTATTGTCAGTGCTTGCTCCTCATGTGGGGCACCAATTCATGGTGGACTCACGACAAAAACTCTCATTCTCTCATCTTCATATGATATAGCTGTAAAAAGATCAGGGTATACTACACTACTTACATCATCAGGAATGAAGTTATGCAAGTATGCGGAAATACAAGAAAAACACCCCAACCACTTATTTTATAAGAACTGGACTGTTCTAAAAAAAAAAGTAGATTTCAATTAAGAAAATATTTGAGTACAAAATGTTTTGACTAAAATTTGGACTGGCTGCAGTTATCAATTATTCAAGCAACGTAAGTCCAGTAATTTCTATTGACAGTACCTTAGTGTTGCTGGCATTAATGAACAGCAGAAAAAGTGAGGTTCATGCAAGTCCTGATAAATGTACTATAACCAGAACCTCAAAGTTGTTTCCAGAAATGTGTGCTGCTTTTCCTCTCCTCACTCCATTGTATCTTTGAAGCAAATCCTATGACTAGATATGTATGCATCAGAAGGACCAAATTCTACCTTCTTCACTCACAAGAATCATATTGAGCTGTCACAGTCCATATATAATTTTCAGTCGTGCTTTGTGAACAATCCTAGCAGTAAAAAAACCCATGCTTGCAAATGAAACTACATAAAATCCACATGATATAAAGTCTTTTAAAGTATTTCAGAATTCCTTTCAGTGTTTGACAAGGCTTGTCAATTATCATCCTGCATTAAATCTCTCTTCTGCAGAGAAAGACTAAGAATATATATATAGGGCAAGGTTTCATGCTGAAATCCTTGTCTGTCTGTTCCTTTCAATCAAGCTATAAATATGAGGATGATACAGAGGCTGAGTTGGCCACATACACCAACTCATTTTTTACTAACAGAGTAGCCCAGTGCCCACATGGATTTCCTTACATCTGTCAGCAGCTTTTTAAATGTTTGGTCATGGTCCTTCATGGTAACTCTCCCTCACAATGAGTGAATGAGACACAGGAAGAACTGTTGAAAGGATTTTAGTCAAGATGTTTCCACTGCACAACATTTATAAACAAGCCACTACCTTTTCCCATCTAATGTTGAGGGTTAGATAAGGTGGAGCTTTCTGAGACATAACCCTCTCATGATGAAGGTGATGTCAGCATGGCAAGGTAAGTCAGCAATGTTCCAGTTGTTTCTACTTGATCTTACTATTCTTACATGTCACCAAGTACTGTTGATTGTAGGTTTTGTCCATGCTCAATGCATCATTGCATCCCTACTTTATTTTGTGTTTCCCACAGCTCATCAGTTTTATCTTCCATCTGTTCAGTGACCTGGGCTACAAAGCCCCAAACGTTGCTGCAAAGTCTATGCAGGGAGCTCAGTAAACATCTCCATTCCTTGAGCACTTAAGAAAGCTCATTTATGCAGGAACAACAGCTTCCTCCTGCACTGGCTACAGAGGATCTTTCACCACGAATGTTCTCCACCTTTTACGGCTGCCTCTCCAGGCTTATGGGTTTGCTTTCTTTAGCACATGCACTGTTTTCATGCCTCATGTCCCACCATTTCTCCTCTTGCTGCAGAATGACAGACCTTCTGCAAAAATTATCTCAAAGGGCTCTTTTCTGTAGCTTATCCAAGGAAAAGTGTTGCACAGTCTGGCATGCAATGCCAGCAATCTGGAAGCCTGATGTTAAAATTGAGATAGTTATTGCAAAATGGTCTGGTCAGCACACTCATAGACTAAAGCATCAAAGTGTGATAATTATTCTACAAAAAGGCAGCAATGCTAGCAAAATTAGTGGAATTAATCTGTATTTTGTCTTTGTGAGATATATGGATTGAAAAATTGGTATATATATTTCCTGAACCCCTTTTTAAGAGCCCTAACTAGTCAGAACATGAAAGACTTTATCAAGGAATTACTTTTTTTCCTTCAGTGATTTGGAAGTGATGATTGTGTTAGGTGGGTTCTACAAAGAGTTTCAGTTTTATATTCACCCCAAATGCCTAAACCTGCTTTTGTCACTGCTATCCTGAAGAAAATGAAAAGAAAAAAATTTTTTTTTTTTTTTGCTCTTCCTAAGGTCCTTGTTTTGGGGTGGAAAAAAGGAGAGACACTCCACATGGAGGCAGTGACTGCTATAGGAAATTTCTTTTTAGGCATCAAGATATAGTCATGTAGCTCTTTGAAGTGGAATAGTGGTAGGATATGCTGAGCATAAGAAAACTAAGGGCAGAGGATGTCGAGTCCACAGGCACATGCAGTTTGTGCGCCTCTTATTATGTCTTCTTGCACCCTTCCTGCCTTTCCTACTGTGGCAAAATCTGCTGGCTTCCAGGTAGGTAACTAACAGCTACAATTATCTTAGCAAGAAGCAAAGGGCTCTAAGAGACTTTCCTTTGCACTTCCTTGTGGCACCCACAATGCTCAGACCTCTGAGAGCTCTGGGAAACATACTATGAAAAATCCTTCATCAGATTATTCATCAGTGCCCAGCTCATGTTCTACAGTAATCTTACTTAGAAAGAATCCTTAAATATAAGCTTCTATAATATTGTTAATGAAGCAATGCTGGCTGTCAAACATAGCTGAAAAAGGAAAACACTTGCAAGAGCTGATGAGTGCTGGGTCTATGCAGCTGTTGGTCTACAGAGATAGTGCAATTCAGTGCTCTGCCCTGAAAAGAAGCCTTACAGGGCTCATGGAAAGGTAACTCCTCTCATCAAATTTGAGGAGTCTTTGACATTTCTGAAATTGGTACTTGCCTCTACCAGCTTTATTTCACCTTCCTCTAATTTCTTTGCCTTCAAAAATTTTGTATTTCTTCTATACAACACTGTATTGACACCATTCAGATTTAAAAAAAAAAAAATGCTCTCTACATGAGAGAA
>VWZV01007094.1:2146-22163 GCA_013397155.1 Irena cyanogastra | reverse complement strand
TAAAATCTAGACAGTAAACAAAAAATTTAGATGTGAAGTAGCAATTCAGGAGGGTGACAAAAAATTTAAGAGTGACTTTTCAGAAGAAGATTATTAGCTTGTTTTCATTTGTGTATAAATCTAGAATTTATATAAAAATAAGACACATCTTGTGGTGTGACAGATTCTATCCTCACTAACATTAAAAAATACATTCTTTTCATTCTTTAATATCTCTAAAAAGTAATATGGATGTTATATAAATATAAATGTGGAATGGCATGGTGATCTTACCATGTATGGGAGGTCTGTTGGATAAATTCCAATAGGAGCAGGAGTTCTAGGAACCAGAACAAAAGAAGCAGAGGACCAGTCAGTGTCTCTCCCCATCACACAGTCCCATGTAAAATGGGCAGGGCAGCTGGCTGGTGGCTACAAGAACTGCAAAGTTTGAAAGTGACATCTGGAAAATCAGATGCAAAGGTGAAATGGAAGACAGAAATGGTTGCAAAATACATCACTTTTGTTTTCTTGGAAAGCAAGAAGTTTGCAGCCGACACATTTTTCAGATTTTTGGTTTTTAGTTGCACATTCTGATCAGGTGTGTCTTAAACAGGAAATTAATTAGTCAGTAGTTAGAAAATAGACAAACAAAACCAATGAAGTACATCTGCATACTGATGAGACACTATCTTAACTCTTTGTAGTCAGAGGCAGGATTTAGAAAAGTGATGACAAGAATTTCCAGATGAAAGTCTGCCACGCAGTTGGCCTGGGAGAAGAAGAGTCCAGAGGGAATAATGTAATCTTGTATTTGACTGAGGAAGCACCTGATTCAAAATCCATGAGGAAACATCACTAGCATAGCTTTGTGAAAGTCAGAACAGCAGTCTGGCAGTGGTAATTATGTTCTGTACCTCTACTTAAGAAATGTTTGGAAAAGCCACAATCAGGAAAAGATGCTTTCAAGTTATATTGCTCAGATCAAAATCAGAATGCAAGAAAACCTGTGACAATACTGGGAAAAAATCAATTTGTGTTCTTAGGGGATTTTTTCAGATTTTATCAAAAATACTGCTGCTTGTTCTACATTTGCCATGGATCAAAGAGAGCTGAACTATGCTTCCTCATTAATGTCAAAACATAATCCTACAGGGATCCCCCAAAAAATGCAACAAAACAACTCCTGGTCCTCACTAGTCTAAGGGTTAGGGAAATTGGAGAACAAATATTTCACATAGCAGGCAGTGTAATGGTTTCTGCTCAGGAAACACATTCATTCTTTAAAGAGCATTAAAGAAATATTGATGTTGTTTTGAATTTTTTAGAATCAAATATTCTCAGGACTTAATGCTGAAAGCTTGAAATATAAGCAGGTAGCATTAGGGCTGCATGTAAATTTGGACTGAAAAAAAAAAAGACAACAGCTAGAAATTAAATTATACTCACAAAATCAGGCCAAAATAGTCTTATAAAACTGAATCTGGATGAAGCCCAAGGGCTTCCACAAGCATTACTCTAAGTCTGTGCACAACTTCTGAGGAATAATATTAGTTCTGTAAAGCCCTTCCTTGCACTGTCTAATTCTAAAAAAGACATAGTACTCCATCCCACAAAAAAATATAGCTCAAAAAATCTACGTCAAAGATCTTTTTTTTTGATATACATACAGATCATACATTCAGTTAGTAGTGCTTGTGCAGTACTAGGTTTGGGGTGAGAATTACTGTAACCAAGGGGCTGATCTGCCCCTGTACTGGCTCCTTTCATCTTTTGACTTTCAAAACACCATCCTTCTTCTAAGCTTTGCTCATGTGAATATAATGCAAACAAAAATAAGACTAGGTATAACACGGGATAATGAAAACACACGGTAGAAAATTGGTGCCTTCCCTAGTAAATCACACTAACATATTTTTAACTACTTTAAGCCTTTCCCAACAGCTGATCACTGTGACCAATAATACCCAACATTATCCAATTCCTGGAGCTCTTTATCACCACTAGGCAGAATCACCTGATGCAATTTGAAACGGTGGAGCTTGATTGCAAATCAGCGATGGATTTTAAGTCTGGGGGTTTTTTGTCATTTCTCAGAGCACTACAGGAGACAAGACAAATGATTTATATTACCAGCTTAAACATTTAGAAAATTAGATAAAAGTAACACAAGACTGACTAGATAGACACAAATGAGACTAATAGCACTGTATATCTAATCCCAGATTTCATGCTGCCACAAGAACTAGTTCATTAAAAAGTATTTCTGTATCCTTAGTGTACTTTTTATTGACAACAGGGGTTTCTATTCGAGTGAGTGAGCACAGAGGGGAGCACTTGCAGAACTTCTTTTTTGTTCTGATTACTTTGGTTATAAAAAAAAAAGATTTTGTCAAATTAATTCCTACTGAAAAGCTAATGCAAGCCTGGTGGAAGCATTCACAAACTGGGACTGTCTCACACTCTGTATGTAGGCAAAACTCCAACTGGTTCATTACTTTAAAAATCTTTGCTTGTGTTCAGCAACTGAATATATTGAGTTTCACTGAAAACCCCAGAGACAGTCTGTTTCTTTTTTTTCTATTTACTTCTACATCTAACTGAATTTAAACTGAAGAGAAAGCACCAAGACATAGTTAATGCCCAGCTACGGAAAACATGGAATAATGTCTTCATATCCCATGAAACATATGATCGTACAGCAGCTAAGAAAGCTGCCTTAATGCTACTTCATGTTAGCTCCTGCTATGATCTTAATACTTGCTTTGGTTATTTTACTTTGGACCACATTTTGTGAAAGAGACAGAAAAAACTAACCTATGCTTACAAAGGACCTCTAGAACTATAATGAAAACTACTACATAAATTCTTTGTGTTCTTCTGGCTTGGTTTGATAAGTTTTGGTGACTCACTATCTATTCAAAAGCTCTGTGTATCTGTATTGCAATAATTGGCAGAACATCACAAGGGATACTTGTAACAGGAAAAAGTCACCATCTTACAAATACCGTCTTATCTTCTTTCCCCTGAAGTATGGGGGAGTTTTGCCAGTAATTTAAGAGGAAATGTGTCCATTCACATAGTATGCTTTGACAATTGCACCCAGAGGAGAAGACAAGAATTATCTAAATACAGAAGGGAGGGCTCTTAGGACAGCATTTGGTGTTCTGGCAGTGTCAACACTGGAAACTTGTTTTGTTCTTTCACTGCTAAAGAAATACAATCACTCAGACTTAACATCATTTTCTATGTGCATCTAACATAATCTTATTGAATGTTTCTACCAGGAGCCCTCACAGAAATATGTGGCATAGATTGCTTGAAATAGTTTGAATAGAATCAACTATTATTTTCCAATGTCTGAGCAATATTGTAGAACTAGTTCCCAGAGTTTCATTCACTTTGCTTCAATAAAGCCAGATTCATACTTTGTCCAGCAATTACTGAGTGGGATTCTGGATAGCTAAACTATGCCCTCACATCTCAGACAGTACTTCTGTAGATTTAAACCCTGTTTCTTTTTCCTGACAATATATGCAGGTCATCCCTGTTGGAAAGGAGAGGTGAGGCAGCTGAAAATGGATTTCATGAATGTAGCAAAAGCCTTCCGAGGACACCACTTTTCTGTGTGGATGGCCATGACAAATCCTTGTGACAAAAGTCACCTGAAACATCCTCCACCACGAAGCAAAAATGGTGCAGAGAGTTTGAGTCGGCTTTCATTTCTAGTTTATCATAATCTACAGTTACAGCAGCAGTAACTTTCCCCTGTGAGCAGGACAGAAAGAGTTGTTATGATCAAAGGGGTGCCCAAGACATGTGGACATTTCAATTTCAAGCTGTTAACCAAAGTACCGAGGTGCTTTTTAAAAAGAAACAGACATCATAAAATGATATGCTCCCACTCTTCTACTCTTTAAAGAGCAGGAAGAGCAAGGGCCTAGGAACAAAGGAAAGATTGACCTATCTTCATGAAGGCAAAGTAAAAACCACTTGTCCTAAATCCACCAATGTTTTAATGCCCTCAAGATCTCTCGACTTATGTATTATTTTAGGTTTTAGCCAGTTATAAATATGCTTCCTCTTCTAAAAAAGCTGTAGAAAATAGAAAGTATTTAGCAAGTCACCTTGCAAACAAGACAGTAAATCAGTAAACAAAACTTAATTTTGCCAGCACTCAAAAGGACACAAGTGTTACAGAGAAAAGTCTGTATTGCTTTTAAGGTGTATCAAAGCTTGGTAGAACTTAGGCCATGACTTTCATCTGGGTTTGTAATTTTATCAACACAGGACTTGAACTTCTAACTTTCTTACTGATAACGGACATCAGAGGTGAAACACACCAAGATGTCACTTCTTCCACATATGCCATCATAGCAATTTGATCTGAATTGTTTAAATGCAGTTAATTCTCTATTTTTTCCATGCAGAGCACTTGGTTTGCAGCCACTGAGAGCTAGGGTGCAGCAATGACACCACATTTTTCCTGGGAGCAAAGCCAGTTCAGGCACCAGGGAGATGATTAGCTGAGGCAAACAGAAACATTCAGCCAGCCCAAAAATACACGAACCTGCATTTGCCTGAGTGATTCTGCGTAGACATTTTCAGCGCTTGGCCACACTCCCTTGTTCTGAGGGCTATTGTGGTGTCTAACAACATTTTGAGTACCTCTGGTGCACTCCTGATCTCACTTGTCTTGCTCGAAGCACGGCACCATTTAACTTGAGCTGGCTTTGCAAACACAACTCACAGTCAACACAGAAACCCCTGTGCCCAAGGAAATAAGCCCTGCTGGATATTAGTACTCTATGGGCATCTGCGTCATGGTGGCTGCCATAAGAAGGAACCAATCCAAAGAGACTCTATAATTTCCTGATTTTCATATTTTCTAAACCATTCTGGCCCCACATTTTCGATGGAGCAGAGGTCTGAATGGAACTAATTAATTCATCATTACGACAGATTCAAATTTATTTTTAAAAGCTCAGTGGTTAAAGGGCATAGATTGGAATTTAGCAATCCAGCTGCCCAGGGGTAGGTGACTGGCATCATCTAGGCTCGGTGCCAAAGAAACTGAAGAGGCAGCTTAAACCAAGTGGGATTAAAAGCAAACTTCAACTTTTTCCTTTGTCTTTGCACACAGGATAAAAAATAGAATGCAAATTGCAACATTCAAAAATAAAGATAGTCTAAATTTGCCATTGTAGCCCATAATTTTGTGATCTCCAGTTTGAATTCTCAAACTGAAATATGATAATTTATCTTTGAATGGTATTTCACCTGTCATCCAGTTGAAAGCATGCATTATAAATAAGCAGACTATTTTCTGTCTTTGATTTAAATAATGAGACTGAGAAATTCTGTCCATTTCAATGGTTATCCAGCAGGTGGAAATAAATGCAATCATAAATTCAATGTTTCAAAAGCAAACATAGTCATATACTTCTGTGTAAAAACCTTTTTGTTTCACAATGGCTGTCTTAGCTCAAGAAAAACAATGCCACCTGACTGTGTGTGAGAGACTGGATTGGCTAATAACTCAAACAATCAACCATTTAACCAATAAGGGAAGAGATGAGAGGCAAGTCATAGGAGGTGGGATAGTGCTTTTTTACAATGCCAATACCAATGCCCTCTCTTTACATAATGGTTCAGGCATGAAAACTCCCCTCCAGTAAAGTATGGGGACTGTGGGGCTGACTTTCAGTGAGACTTAGAGAAATTCAGCAGCTAGCCCTGGCTTTCCCAAGGCAAAGCCATTTTCCTTTCCAAGGACAACTCTGTGAAGAATTTCATGTTCTCAGGAAAAGACTGATAGAGGTTTTGTAAGCATCTGGCATTCTCAAAATAGCAGGTGCTGTTTTTCACTGTAGTTTTACTTTATCTTTGTGTGTGTTCTCAAAACATGCCCTATCTCATCCAATGGTGGCAGAGAGGCGTTGTGCCATTTAGCCAATCACGTAGCTGTTAGTGAAAGACCCTATACAAGAGTATAGGTTTCACAATAAATTTGCCTTCTGATTCTTTGGCATTCGGAGTCTTCTCTCCTCATTCTACTCCTTACAGCGACAGGGATATTCACACACAGCCTGAAGGTATTCACCCCCTCTGATGGGCCATAATTGACTAAACTGCCCTGACTGTGGCATCTTGAGCTGTGCCCTGGACCATCAGAGACTCCTGAAGTGTCCTGTGATCTACAGCATTACATCATTCAGTGTAAAACTCCCCAGCAAAGGAGAGATACCTGGGCCTTCCCACCTGAACCTCAGCATCCATAACACATGGAACTTTGGTGCTTTATGGGCTTCCCACATCCCCGTCGGATCAAACAGTGACCACCACTTCAACCAACAGACACTGGAATTGCAACAACGAAGTCTTGCCACAAAATCCAATGGGCGGTGACTATATACCTTTCTACTCTTAGTCCTTCTCTTTCTTTTCCCTACTTCTTTCTCTCTCTCTCTCTCTCTACATCACATTTACCGTAACTAATAATCTGTACTATTGACCTCAGCATATGGTGTTGTTTGCACCTTAACTCAGACAGAGGCATCTCTCTAGTAATTTAATAATTGAATCTTAACACCATGATTTGGAAGCAGGAAGAGGTAGGCCAAACAGTGCCACCTCCTGTAAACTACTGTTTTCAGTAACAAGAGGTGCTTTTGCAATTTATTTTTTCTTTATCAGAAGAAATACTGGGGAGGAAAAATCTTCAGTTAAACCATAAAAACTTCAGTTTTGGTTATTTTCTTTCAGTTTACATGGTACAACAAGAGATTTCCTTTCTTTTATAGTTTTGGGATCACAGTTTTTATGTGCATACTTTAAGGCACATCAAGACATTAAGGCACATTAAGACTCCCACAATCATGGCATAGCATTATGTAGGGTGTGGGAAAATATGCAAACTAGATTACTCCATTTTTCTGTCCCTTGGTAACTGGTGCGTTGATGCACAAATTTTAAAGACATCATGTGCCTTGGATGGCAAAGGAAATAAGAAGCTTGGTGCAGCTGGTCACTACCAGCCATTACTATTATCAGTGTTCTGGCCAGAGGTCTGTGCATGAAAGCATTGCAGTAAGAAGATACAATAAGGTCTGCCATTTTAACATAATAAGGAAATAGATGTCCAACACCCAGTTCAACCCTCGATTTGTCTAGGAAATCAAGGTACAAAACACCTAGAGCACACATTTAAAGAAGCTAAATTGTGTGGCTTGCTGATAGCCACAGTAAAAATTCAGAAAAGAATTTATCCACACAGAAAGACTGAAGAAAAATTCAAGTTCTAGGCAATCATCTTAGTGTCATGCCTACATCAGAAAAGAGTGTCCATCAGACCAATGATGCATACATACTGGTTTTACACAAATCAAAGTAAAATATATTGAATTTAACAAGATGCATATGATCACTAGAAATGTAGTTTTGAAACCTTTCTTCTCCTATTTTAAGTTCTGGTGTCAAATAGTATAAGCCAACTTAGACCCAAAGAAAGACCAGCATTCATGTTTATAAAAAATACTGTAGATTCCCAATTAGCATGCCTAATGCTACATGGAAGGTGAAGAACTCATTATTCAAACATCCTTCTGACCAGTGACTGGATTTGGTGTTTAAAGCAGGTATGTTGTGACTAACATAACATTATTACTACGGCCACAAGTTTCTCACCCCCCACATAGTGGCATTCACAAAAATAACTACCTTGTGAGTGAATCAAATAGAACTGGATTATCATACGAAATGAAATCATAACTCTCCAGAGCATGAGCCAACTACAGAATTCATTAATTGTTCTCAAATTACAAAGCAAGTGGTTTCTTGGCATTCTGGGAAGCATTTGACAACTGTCCAGTGACAATTAATTATTAATAATATTAATTAATTATTACAAAAAGTAGCTGAATATCTGGTGCAGCAGATATGGATATAATGTTGAGTGACTAAACTCAAATGATCTGATCTTTCTACATCATTCAAGTAAACAAAGGCTAATAATTTTTCAGTTCTTATGCATGGTTGCATCTTCTGGACATCTGCAGAACTGCTTCAGCTCAGCAACTATGCACCTTTCACCTGTGTAAATCTTGGTGTTCACAAAGTAGGTGGAGACTCACCCATGGCTCAAGAGGCAGCCTGCTAAATCAAGTTACAACACTTGTGCATATAATGACAACAGAGAGCTCAATAACAAAGAGAAAGCAGACCCATTTGAAGCGCAATGAGAAATACCAGCCATGGTATTTCTCAACATGCTCACGGCAACATGCTCACAGATTACTCCAGAGGCTTGTGTTTTGGGGTCCACTGAGGTCAATACAAACAAAAAAAGGATTTTCATAAGATGTAAAACTTCCTGCCTCAAGGAAAAAAAAATTTGGTTGCCGTCTTATACAATGTAACAGTTATCTATATCCACAGTAATGCAGTATGAACTGGTTTTCTATATCCACAGTAACACAGTATGAGCTGGTTGTTTTTACAAGCACAGAAATGAAAGCTTTGAATTTTGCTCTACAAAAGAAACTAGATATAAGCCGAACAGCCGTAGAAACACCAAATATCTGGAATATGTGATAAACGAAATGTCTTGCTGGCTCTGCAGGATATCTTGGAACCCTAGTGTTACGGAATGATCTTCTATCATACACCAGAGTAAACCAGAAATTGGAGCCTTTTAATAGTTCCCCAGGCAGAAGAGCTTGCTGCCTTACTCTGTTTCATTAACGCCTTCCTCTCCATGCCAAGAAGCAGGCTAGGAGTCCCTGGCTCTGTCTGATCTAGGTGACTTTCGCAGTTCTTTTACTGTTAACCAACCCCATGAGGAATTCATAATGAATGGCATTGAATCTTCGATGGTACAAGACACTGGGGTGCTGGAGAGCATCAGAAAAGAGAAAAGAAGGTGGTGAATGGTCTAGAGAGTGAGTCATGGGGAGCAGCTAAGGGAGCTAGACTTGCCTAGACTGGAGAAAGGAGACACAGGGGAGACCTTATCATTCTCTACAACTACTGAAACAAGATTGCAGAATTCAGATGAGGTAGGTTTCTTCTCCCAGGTAACAGGTAATAGAACAAGAGGAAATAGCCTCCAGTTGTGCCAGGGGAGGCTTAGACTGAATTTTAGGAAAAATTTCTTCACTGAAAGGGTTGTCAAGCACTGTAACAGGCTGCCCAGGGAAGTGCTACAGTCAACATCCCTGGAGTTATTTAAAAGATATGCAGACATGGCAGCCATGGACATGGTTTAGTAGTAGAATTGGGAGTATTAGGTTTACAGTTTTACTCAATGATCTTAAGAGTTTTTTCCAACCTACACAATTCTATGATTCAGTTATTTTTAGCTTCTAATTTTTTTCTCTCGCACAGTTAAAGACTGTACATTTCACACATGAGACACGGAAAGCATCCCATGTTTTGTCACTCAATTTGTTCTTGTATACATTTCTTGTGTAATTCCTCTTATTTAGTGTGTGTATCCCTGTATGGTTCCTAAAGTATGTTCATAAATGATTCTTGATAATTACAAGGTGACTCTTAACTGGAAAGCATTGCAGGATACTTAACTTTTGACACAGCTTAGCATTTTCTGGTATATTTTCATCCCATTGAATCACAGAAAGAAAAAGGGATTTGCATTAATTTATAAATTCAGCTTAAGAAACAGTAGATTAAAGAATGATCATCATAAAACCTTTTTAAAAAGAGCCCCATCAGCAATATTTTTGCATAGTAGCGCACTGTGCAGCATTTATAAATCACTGGATGCCAAGAGAATTGTCAAGGACTTTACTTCTTCCCCTGAGGAGAGATAACTAATGTTTCTGTTACCTGTTTTGAGTAACACTTAAGAGCAAGAAGCAAACACACAGGCAGTAGAAGCATGTATCCTGGGAAGAGTATATGGATGCTACCTAGTCCTGTAGGGAAGGAGTCAGGAAGTCCAAGGTTTGGCTGCAGATGAAGCTGACAAGGGACACAAAGAATAAGAAGAGGAAGGTTTAAAAGGATGCATTTCCCCTCATGAGTATAACCGGAAAACAGAGAAAAGAGTGGAAGAGAAGGTTGAGGTAGTCAGCAACTTTTTTGCCTCAATCTTCTCTGGCAGCTGCTTTCCACACCTCTCAACAGGACAGACCACAAGAGAGGGAATGAGTGAGCAAAATCCCTCCCACTGTAAGAAATGTTTAGGTTTGAGACCTCCTCAGGAAAGTGAATACATGTAAGTCTATGGAAATTGCCAAGATTCATCCCACAGTCCTGAGAGAACTGGGTGATGTAGTTGCTAAGCCACTCTCCATGATATTTGAAAAGACATGACAGTCAGAAGTTCCTAATGTCTAGAAAAGTGGAAACATACAACCATTTTTTAAATGGATGAAAGGATGATCTTGGAAACTACCAATCTGTCAGCCTCAGCTCTCTGCCTGGGAAGATGATGGAACAGATCCTTCTAGAAGCTGTGCTAAGGCACATGGAGAACAGGGATGTGGTCTGAGACAGCCAACACAGCTTCATCAAGGGCAAGTCCTGCCTGACCAATCTAGTGGGCTTCTGCGGTGCAGCAACCCTGTGAGTGGACAAAGCAAGACTGGCTGAAAAAAGGTATAAGGAAGAGAGCTTTTATGATGAGTGGGGTGAAATACTGGAACAGATTGCCCAGAAAGGTGATAAATACCCATCCCTGAAAACACTCAAGGTGAGGACAAGACTGGGAAACCTGACATAGTTTAAGATGCCCCTGCACGTGTCAGGAGGGTTGAGCTAGATGACCTTTAAAGGTCCCTTCCAACCCAACACCATTCTATGATTCTACAATTCTGACTCTATGATTCTATTCACCTATGTGAATAAATGTCATAGAAGAGGTGACAGCGTGTAACTGACAGTGTCTAATTACATTCACTCTCATATGCAAAATTATTAACATATGTTGGATGTACCAGAGATTATTACCAATCAATCTACATAATGGGAAATATGAGGATGACAAGAGTGTTTAAAATTCAGGTTCCAAAAGTAAAAAATACAAAAACTCTACAAAAATTACTCTTAAGATTACATCACCCTATTTCCATAGGTTTAAAGTCATTAAGGCATTTCAACTTCTTAATGAAGTACATATGAATATTTATTGTCTAAAACAAAAGAAACAATCTTGACTCATTCTGCTGTATTCTCTATGTTGTTTATGAATATGCTTTCAATGAATGAAGGTAGGGGATAGTGATTTAATTTCATAGATGAATGATGCCAGGTTGAATGTTTTGTATTTTATGATAATCTTGTATTATATGATATGCCACTACCATGTCTTGTTCACCCTTCATCTATCATGCAAATCAATTAACAAATAGGGTAAGGTTTTACATAGCTTTTTCCTAACTGTGGACCAAATTGTTATCATTGTTATAGTGGTGTAAATCTGAGTGATCTGCACTGTATTCAACTGTATTATTTCAGAATGACACATACTTAAGTAAAAGAAAATTGTTGCTGCACACAGAAATTGTTTGACAGGTTTTCCAGCAAGACAAAATCTATAGTAAAAGAAGCAGGGCTCATATAAAGCAATCTGAACACGGTCTGTAGATGACATGGCTATACTAAGAGAGTAGGATTGCAAAATTAATTTATGGGCTGGATTTTCCAGCACAGTGTAAGTGTTGTGAGTATGTGGCCATTCTTCCCCAAAAGGCAGCCCTAACAATCTCATGCCAAGGAAAAGACCATCTCAGTGGCAGGATGCCAGAAAAGCACTTTCCCATGGCAGCACAGCAGGCAAAAGGGATTGCCAAAATAAGAGAGAATGTCTCTGCCCCAGTTCCCTATAAAATACACAGGGTCAGCCACTTGAAGTGTATATCTACCTTCAGGCTGCCCTAACTCAGCGTAAAGAGAGCTGCTGTGAACACACCTGTAGAAGAGCTAGGCAAATGAAATGGGGTCACTTGCATTGTATGAAATTGCTTCCTGTTCCTTTAAAAGATTAATCTCTCCTAGGATCTCCTGTATCTTTTTTTTTCATGATTTCTAGAAAAAAACACAATGGAAACAACTGCTTGCTTGTTTGTTGCTTGCTTTCTTGCTTGCTTTCTTCTTTCTTTTTTTTTCCAATATATTCCCAGAAATGTGCCCACCTCTGTTTAATACAGCTTGAAGAAATGGGGAATAGGTCTCAGGGAGATAATTGCAGGAGGTGTTGCAGTTGAAGGTCTTATTGTTAGTCATATAATAACAGAGGGCAAAGTAAGAAAGGTAGTTCTGACATGAAAATATATTTTCTCTGAACAATGTTTAGTTTAAATTTTAAGAGCAGCTTTTGGTTTTAATGTGCTAAGTATTCAGAATAATTTCTCCTTTTGCTGATAGTCCTTTATGTCAATGATCAAATCACCTTTCCATCCTTCTCAATACTAGTGTCATTCTTGCTTTTCAAACTCTTCTGCCTTTAATATCAACTCTAATGAACTGGATTGGAATATAATTAATGGATCCACCAGGGACTAAATAGTGAGAAGGTGATATTTTCAGAGAGAAAACCCATTTTTGAGAGTGCACATCTCTTTTAGTGAGGTAGCTCCTCCCTTCTAAGCTCTTTTCTTTCTGTAACATGTACACATACAGATCATAGCAGTTCCTCCTAGCTCAGGAATATCTCTGGAGACGTGTAAGGGAAATTCAGAACTACCAGTGACTCACCGCTAAATTGGAACTACCAGGTAAAGGGGCATTTTCAGAGGACTGGAGCTAGGACACTCATCACTTTCTGTGATTCACTTGTTCCCTGAAACAGCGGGTAGCTGTGCCTAAACATGGCATAAACTGCTTTAAGGTATTAGGTAACAAAAGAGTCTCAAATCTGAGTTCTTTTAACATAAACCCACTTAATGTCACAGCAAATGTATTTGGTCCGACATTTTTTCCATGTACTTAATTTTCAGTATTTACAGTCATTCAGAATAAACATCAGTATAGATGTTCCTGCTTCTGTCTGATTAAATACTTTAAATAGAATTTTCATTGTCTGAGAAATCAATGCAGGTGAAACCCTGAGAGGCACAGTTCATGCTTAATAAATCTATTAATTGTGATTGGCAAATGAGACAGGGTTTTAATCTTCCTGATATCCATCCAAGATTTTTATGGCACTCAATATTTGGTTAATGCAATTAGGAGCCTTTAAACAGTTAGTTAGCAAAAGCATTTATGATGTCTGAATTAGTAATTGAATACCGAAGAAAGAGTTGAGGAGAGACAAGGCAATTTGAAGAACGATTAAAAAGTCTGTTGCAGTATATCCACATATTATACTTGTGGATAAACAAGGAATTATCCCTAGCCAAGGAATTATCCCTAGCAATAACGCAGTGTTTGACATTCATAAAAGATTCTGAATGAGATTGCAGAAACATCTTTTTTTCTCTCAGTTAACCGGAGGCAATGGAACTTCTTGCATTAGCTACTATAGATAATTCAGTTGTTAATACAGACTTTGTATTTTAATTAACTTGAACTAGGAAGTTTTTCAAAGTATAAAGGCCTGATCTGCCTTGCCTGAGAACTGAATGCACACATCTACCCAATATTGTGAGAGGTTATGATATTAGTTAGTTCAGCAATTCCACATGCAGCCAGCAGTTTCATTTTTATCTGTGAACATGAATACACTTCTGCGACACTGCCTTATGGATGACCCTTTTTAACACACAGGGACTAGATTTGTGAACAGTAATTAGACAGATCTCTTTTTCTTTAATAAATGCAAATTTTACAAGTACCAGAGTAAATATTTTGTTCTGACTTATGAAGTGCTTCTGTAAATTCAGTGCTCCTCTATTATTAATTTATGGAGTCATTTCAATATCTGGTCTTTGACTAATGCAACTGATTCTGCTTGTTCTGCCCCTGCAGATTTCTCTCTTTATAGACATGACACTGACATGTTGTGGGAAGAATGTTAGTTTCCCTTAGCATGGTTGTGGGATGTCCAGCTTAATGCAAGGAGGCCTGAAGGGTGTGGGGCTCCTCTGGCTGGGGAGTGGCCTCTGAGCCCCCATCACTGTCCCTGCAGGGAAAGCTGAGGAAGGGACTCAGGATGTGAAGACTTCTCAGGTTCAAAGCTCTCCACGAGCACTGGCTGAAGCTCAGTTCTCCCTGGCCGTGGAGATATTAAAAGCCCAGACTTTTGCAGGAGAGGAGGGCTGACAAGGGCTGATGAGATCACTGATGGGGGTGATCAGCAGAGGCTAGCACAGACATATGCTTCAACATTTTCACTGAGAGGGAACCCAACACTGGTAGAAACTCCCATGCTGCTAGTGGCTGTACAGCAGCTCGCATTGGTTAAAAGCTGTACTTATTATGTATCATTAGCATTAATTCCCTATGTATACAGCTAATACATTCATAACATAATTCCATAATGTTATAGAGGAACTATATCTATCTTATATTGCATCTATGTAGCACACATCTGAAGACTCTAGGGACTGACGGCTGAGGTATCTTATGATTGATTTTTGAGTTGCTTCCAACACACTAATACAAAGCCAGAGCCCCCTGTTAAACTACTACAGGAGTTTAGGAAAGAAACCAAAACCAGTCTGTGACTGACAGGACTGAGCATGCAATATCCAGACCAGTGATTTTTCTATTAATAGTTCCAGTTCTGAGACAGGCACTTTACTATAACTAAAATATCTAAATGTAGATTTTTAAATAATAGATGAGGATTTCTTTTTTAGCAAACTATAAACATATTTGCATACAGTTTGCCAAAATTAGTTTCCTTGAAAGAAGAATAAAGATGCATACATAAAATATCGAGACAGGAAGCATGGTCCAGCAATAACACCATCAGCTAAATGGGAGAATTTTTTTAAAATTCTGCCTCTTTCACATTTAATAAGTGACTCAAGCACAATGTTTCCTCCACATTCCCCCTTTGCCGAATGTTCTAACTGGCTTTTCCATTCTGAACACCAGTCCTACACAAAGTAATCTAGCGAGTGCCAACCTGTCTTCATTCTCATTGTAGCTGCTTTGAAACTCCTATTTATGACAGGGACTACCTGGGTGTCTCAGTTTTGAGACAAATTTAGGAGAAGACACTCTGTAATGAGTCATCTCCTCTAAAAGGGTTCCAACAATTCCTTTCCACTCACAGGAAACGAACACTAATGGATGAAAGTGAGAAAAAAACCCCAACAGTTTATTAACCAACAGGATGTCCACAAGGCAAGAGGAAAAAGAAAAGTAAATAACTGACAGATATGAAACTATCAGACCTAACCCNAGGTGTGGGGCCAGAACAGTGACCCCTTTCCCGCAGGTCCCGTTTCTCTGGTCTCAGACTAACAAGCTGTCCAGTTCACCTCAAAAAGCTGCTGAAGGATTGCTGCTACAGTTTCTCCAAGGCCAGAGGAGGGAAAAACCTTTTGCCTGGGTCAACAAAACCAAGCCAACCAAGCAAAACCAAACCACACGACACTTCAGACGCCTGGAGAGTGAGGCTTTGAAAAAGCCAACCACAGAGGCCAAAGCTTCCCCAGCCACACACCTTAAAGACAGAATACCATTCAGGGCTGTAGAGCAGAGGATCAGGGAATAGACTATCATAGTAAATCACTCCAAGATACTAAGAGCACATCTTTTTCAGTGACATTGGAGGTTAGCTCATTCATTCCTGCTTTTTGCTGTAATAAGTCTTCTGTTACCTGTTCTGCATGAGATGGTCCTCAAGTGCATTGGGGTTAAGGCAAGCAGTCCCAAACTCTGTGACTCTCTTATGGACTAGCTAATTGGACTGAAAATGTATGCAATTAATTTAAAAAGAAAACTAGCCTAGAAGTTTAACCCCAGAACAGCAGCGGCTATCCTGACATAGTAACTACTTCTAGCTCACTTTTAAATTTTTTTTCTTTTTTCTTTTTTTTTTTGTAATAGGTGTCACATGTGTTATTGATTATGTATTATCTGATTAATTCCTAATTGTTGCCAATTTCTTCTTCACTGCACGCAATGGTTCTGTTCTGACATTTCCTCATGCTCATAACCAAGACACACCTATGTCTGGAAATACATGGAAGCAATTCATCAAAGAAGCTTGGTCATCATCATTATATGATATCCCTATTAACCTTCTTCAGCTGTTCTCTGTTTCAGGATTCAGTTGTTCTCTGTTTCAGAATCAAGAAGGACATTCAGTGATGTCAAGATCAACATCTACAGCTCATGGACCTTCTCCTGAGATTTCAGCTGTTTGGACTTTAAAACAATGATCATTCATTGCATTCTCCAAAGAGACACTGTAATTTGGTTTTCTCATACTGTAAATCAACGATATGATAGAGATAGATATTCTACAGGTGGAGAATCTCACTGATTCTAAGCCAGCATCTGATTGAGGTTCCAATTGACAACCAGCAAATTGCTAAGGGAACCTCTGGATCTGTGTTTGTTCTCCTTCATGCAAAGGGCCCTGCAGAGGACTACAAAGGCCGCATTCCTTTTTAAATACAAAAGGGTGAACTGTGGCAACAGCTCTCTGGCCACAGAGAGCAAGAAGTAACTTTCCCAGGCACTGTCTTGGGAAAGGCTGTGAGAAGATCAGAGAAAAGAATGGGAAACAATTCTTATCTTAACTTGCTGCACCTGGTATTGTGAACATGTGGAATGTGTTACGGAGATTTGTTTACCAAAGGGTGGTTTCTTAATTAGCAAATGGTGAGGGGCTTTGATTGAAGGACCAGTCAAGTCCAGCTGTATTGTAACTGTCTATAAAAGGTTTCTTAATAAAGATAGATTGATTAGCCTTCTGTAATACATGGAGTCAATGCTAATTATTACCCGACTAGGGGCCCGCTACAATGATAAATGGGTGTACAATGTACTTACAATGAATTTTAGAATTTTTAATAACTATAGTTCAGTAACATTAGAAAGAAACATACAAAACCAAAAGACGATTCACTTCATTTGCAGTCTTCACTACATTCAATTTGATGCCAGAAGTACAACATAATTACACAGATTTTTCACATAAATCCTCTTCAGTTTATATGGTTTTGTCCAGGCAAATCAATTGCACTGCTTTCAGAGCCCTTGAAAACACCAAGGCTCTTTCTGTGACAAAGGCCAGAAAACTCTACTCAGGTTTCCTAAGAAGCAAATCCCCAGGAGCATGCTCTCACCAGTTTTAATAGCAAGCCATGATCGCTTTCTCAGTTTTCTGAGCTAAAAGATGCTGCAGTTACTTCCATACCAAGTATAAAACATGAGATGTATTACTTGGTCTGCAATGAGGGGTTCCAATTTTCTTATGGACAAGACAAATAGAATATTAGAGTCATAGAATCATAGAATGCTAAGGGGTTTGAAAGGACCTTAAAGATCATGTAGCTCCACCCCTCCCTGCCATGGGCAGGTCCACCTTCCACTAGATCAGATTGCTCAAAGCCATACCCAGGCTGTGATACAGCAAAAAGCACAAATGAATGGCTTTGAACACTGCCAGGGTTTGGGCATCCACAACCTCCCTGGGTAACCAGTGTCAGTGTCTCACCACCCTCACAGTAAAAAATTTCTTCCTAATACTTATACCTAAATTTTCCAACTTGTACCTTACAGTTCCTGATGAACAGTCCCTCTCTGGCTTCCCTGTAGGCCACTTTCAGATACTGAAAAGTTGCTATAAGGTCCCCAACACAACCTTCTCTCTATAGGCTGAACAGTCCCATCTTTCTCAGCCTATCTTCATTCAAAAAGTGCTCTAATCCTCTTATCAACTTTGTTTATTTATTCTATTGGCCCTCAATGGTGTGAGAACCAGACTGTCTTCTGCCCTTTGCCTCAGTTAACTCAGAAGCTCTAAGGCAGGTAAAAAGAAGTCAAATCTGCAGGCATCATATCTGTGTGGAAGAGATTTGTCCATTAACTTTCCTCCTCTACCTAGCTACTGTAGGGAACATAAATTAACAAAAAAAGCTTTTTGAGACTGCCATGCTTTTAGTAGCTGAATTTTTCTGTTGTCAGCAGAAGAGCAATGAGATGATGTCTGCCAGCAGCACTGTAAGCTGGTGCACTGCCAGGAATTCTGACATAAACCTCAGAGAGTTATATTCACCCTTATGTAATAACACTTATCATAAAAGATCCCAAAGTGCTTTGAAACTGCACAAGATATATTCAGGGAGTAATTTATCACTAGGGTTTCTCCAGGGCACAGCCATCCCTACACCTACTGTCAGCTTCTGGGATCTTTAATAGTAGCATCTTGCATTTAACTTTTTAAAATACAGGATGGGTGGTGCCTGTGCCCAAATAACTCCTGCCTTTGGTGTTTGTCCTATTTAAAACAGAGGAAACAACAGTAATATTGAGCATCATGTGTGGCTCAGTTCCTTGCAAGTTGTTCTTTACAGCACAGATACAAATGCTTGCTAAGGATTTGAGACTAATCTGGTAAAACACCCTTAGCTGCTGAAATCTGATGAAATCATCACAAGTTCTGAGCTGCCAAAATTCTCACAGATTCAAGACAGCTCAGATTACTGTCACTTTCAGAGCATTATTGTGACAATTTGTGGTTGCACTGTACATATATATCTCTGAATGTTACCTTAGGACCTTTTGTAATGTTTACCACCAGCCAGCCACCAAGTCTCACACAGCTGGTCACTGACTGCCCCACCAGCAGGATCTGGAAGAGAATCTGAAGGGTAAAAGCCAGAAAGCTCACAGGTTGAGATACACACAGTTTAATAAGGAAAGCAAAAGCCCCACACATAAACCAAGCAAAACAAGGAATTAATTTCACTTCTTCCCATGGGCAGGCAGGAGTTCAGCCATCTCCAGGAGAGCAGAGCCCCATCACACATAACAGTGACTTCGGAAGACAAACTCCCTCACTCCAAATGTTCCCCCCTCCTTCTTTCTTTTTTCTTCCCACTTATTATACTGAGCATGATTTCACACGGTCTGGAATATCCCTTTGGTCAGCTGGGGTCACCTGTCCTGGCTGTGTCTCCTCTCAGCTTCCCAGGCACTCCCATCTCTGCTGCCAGTGCGGCAGTACGAGAAGCAGAAAAGGCCTTGGCTCTGTGAGAGCTCTGCTCAGCAATTAAAAAAAAAAAAAAAAAATCTCTGTTATCATCAACTCTGNNGTGTTCAGCACAAATCCAAAGCACAGCCCCACACCAGCCACTGTGAAGAACATTAACTCTACTCTAGCCAAAATTAGCACACCTTGAAACAGCTTGTAGGAACGCTAGCTCCCTCATTCTCTCCGGCTGCAAATGGTTAAACTGTATCAAGTATTTTGGAAATTATTTCCCACTGCTGCTTGGAATTACTAATAACAACTATCTTCATTATGGGATGCTTCAGAATAGGAGAAAAGAGAGCATGCAATTGCAAGGTTGGGAGAAGCTTCATTAAAACTAGTATCCATAAATGCTCATTACAGTGAAACAAGATTATAAAATTGCTGGATAACGTTAAGGTTGGGGTTTTTTTCACTCAGAACAGAAATTGGCTGCTGTAAAAATTACCAAATTAGCAAGCTGATGTATTTTAAAATAAAGTCCAGTAAATGGGACTCATGAAAACAACCCAAACATATTAATAACAATCCAGGAGGACATGCCTCCTAGGACTGAGGGAATGATACTTTGGCACAAATAACAAGGCAGAGAGAGTTTCAGTCTCAACACATAATCTAATTTCATTCTAGAAAGAAAGCAGTTGGTTTTAGGTGTATTGCATTATTTTTTATGTGAAGGTAAACTGAGGTTTGTATTTTGCTGTTAAAGGAATGGAGAAAAACATATTGGCAAGGTTAATAGTGGCATATTATTTCACTGTTTTGGACTTTAGCTTATATTGGAGTTTTACTAGGCTTGGTACAGCAGTGCTTAATGGTGGAGTTATTTTATTTAAGGTACCACAGTTTACAGTCAGTTTCTTTCTTTTTCAGATTTGCATATAGGCTAAATGGGACTGTTAAAGAGTGAGTGGGTTT